>JAHRHJ020003444.1:0-167212 GCA_019776745.2 Taxus chinensis | reverse complement strand
CAACCGGAACAACAAAGTGCAATAACGGGAACAATGATCATGAAGCTTTTGACTCATAAACCGTCAGTTGCGCCACAAGTGGGATCTCCAGCAAGACCTAAATAGTTATGTTCGGTAGAATTAGACGCTGACCTACTATCGAGCTATAACAAGAACACGAGAGTATTTCTCTCAACCAGCCCATCATCTGCCAGAGGCAGATAAGAGTCTCAAAGTTGAAAAACCATCGGTTCGTATGATTTTTAATTAGTGACCCTAACAAAGACCTTCTCACACATTCTTTTTGGACTTACTAAAGAACTCTCCCCCTCACATAGCTGCCTTTAGAGCCTTAGGTCTAGGCCATCTAATTAACATCACTCCACCTCCCGAACACAGTAAATCACGTAGATTTTGATATCCACCCTCCGGGCAGCCGGACAAGATGTCCCGAATTCATCTCCGATAGTAAAATGCCCACAATGCTGGAGATCGCCGCCGAGTGGACCAGCCTTACCTTGCAAGGGTGGGTTTAATAATAACTAGGTAAACGGGGCCGCACGCAATGGTTTGCCATGGGGCTGGCGGTACATAGTCCCTTTCCTTGTCCTCCAAAAACTTGGATATTGCGAAAAAACTGTTCCACTACACGAATCCTTGAGAGGCTATGATAGCATTAAGGCCACTTCGATAAGACTATAATACTTCCAATCACCTTATGCCCAAAACCATCTTGACTGAGTTATTACATTATAGATCGGGAAACTAACTATAATATGATCCTCGCCGGCCTTGGATACATCGAATAAGGCAATCCCTTCGCACGCTATTTCAAGCAGTAAGATTCTTGTCATCTGGAAAGGTAATTTGTAGCAAAGGTGATCCAAACTTCGATTTGCACCTAGCTGATGTAAAAGAAGACCAGGGTTGCCCGCGAATTTGAGTTTGCCAACAAACCAACTTTAACAAACCTCTGACCCAGAGCCAGAGGAGAAAGTTGATACCTAACGGATCGTGAAACACCAGCATAGCCAAAACAACTCCACCCCTAAAGGTAAACCTCAAGAAACAGTATCTTAGGGACTTTCGAAATCGTTGAATTATAGAACAAGATTCCACCATTTTCTTACCATTCGATTCATTTAGGCATAGGATTTTTCCCTAGTGTTGGTTCCTTACCGGCAGAGGATCTCTGTATGATAGAATAGAGTGTGCAAACGCGGCAGATCCCTAACATCACCTCCGGCTAGTATTGGACCTCTCCATTTTGATGGAGCTAAATGTTCGTTATGGGTGGGGGCAGGTATAATTCGTTACTTCGCCCGAGGAGAAGGTCCTCCCATTCTCAATTCAAGTTTCACTTTGAATGCCAAGCAACGGGCGCGTAGCACTAAGCCGCCTTATTGCCTCACCTTAGCCAGAAGGATTGGTATTGATACATACAGAGTTTTGGGAGACTCACAATAGTAACAAACCAAGTTTCTGAAGTATAGGAAACTAAGCCAGAATTTACAACTCTACACAAACGATGTATTAGATGTAAGCAAGGCGTGTAACTTCATATCCATTGAAGCGATCCGCGACGAGAAAAATCTTCTTTGCGATTCAATAGCAACCTCAGGCATCAGCGTTTACTCCAAGCAATGAGCTGAAAGATCCTCACTTCACAGTATCCATTTCCGTGAGAGCCATTAATAAAAACAATGACCAAATCCTCTTTTAAGCAGAGTGAATCTACCGTCCTAGACCCTGTTGTTGGAAATGATTGCGGCTTGTTACTTGGATTATTTAAAATGCCTATGCCAACATTACATCTCTCCGATCACATTTGTAGATTTATCTGATCCCAAATTGTCCTCCTGACTTCGGAAATTCCATAACGGATCTTCCGTCACAAGGGAACCTACCTATACGCAATAGAAAATGGGGATGATTAGATTTACCTCCAGCAACACCTGAGTTAGAAGAGGGTGGTAACGCTCTTTAATCGAAGAACAAATAGATGTCAAAACATTGGGACAGAAGATGAAACAAGAATATGGCAATAGGTTTTCGTTGACACTTATAGAGAAGTTGGAAATACATACTCAGGTTCTCAAAGGAACACAGAAGGTGTGTTTGCAATTTAATTACAAGGAGATGACGGAGTCGCACACCACATTGCGGTACACATACCTCGAACTAGATCGGAGCAAAGCCAATTAAGCAAAAATCAAGGCCCATGAAAACCCAAGTGCTCTATGGTAAAAAGAGGAAGGGAAGTAATAAAACTCCTTCAGTAGCGATTTATCAAGACAGTTGACTATCCCAATGGGTATCTAATATCGTTCCCGTTCTCAAGAAGAACGGAAAGATAACGCATTGCATAGATTTACCGAGGACTCAACAAAAAGCGTTGTCCTAAAGACGATTTCCAATTACATCCCTAGGACGTATTGTTGACTTGCAACAACGGTTTTTGTTTGAAACTTGGGTCCTCTTCATGGAGGGGATTCTCGGGATACAATCAAATTCCGAATATCCGAGCAAAGAGAAGCTAAAACCACGTTTATACTCATTGGGGAGGGAACCTCTTGAGACGCTTGTTAGCAAGCGGTCTTAAGAATGCCGATGCTAATACCAGCGGCCATGACTAACATATTTTCACGATCGAATTCTAAAATCGTGGAGCTGTTACATAGACGATTATTGATAAGGCCAAAAAGCGCTGTTGACCCTCCCGAAGTACTCCGCATCATTCTTTCCCGCCTAATAGATACGGAGTCACGCTAAACCCAGAGAAATGCGTCTTTGGTGTAACAGGAGGAAAGCTCCTAGGTTACATCATATCCGTCACGAGGATCGACGTTGGGATCCAACCAAAATTCGGGCTAGTCTCGAAATGGGTCCAATTCGAGTGAATCTGGAATCAGATCATTTCTCGGGAAGCGGCGTGCAATCCGGGATTCATCCGGACTTAAGCTTCGCTATTCATCCAATTAACAATTTACTCAAGAAGACTATAGCATTGATTTGGACGAAGACTGCAACTAAGCTTTCAACGCAGTTAAACGTTTCTTGTTGTCACCACCTACGCTAATGCCACCTAAGTTGGGTTACCCGTTAATCCTATATTCGCGAGCTACCATGTCTCGCTAGCCTGTATGTGGCCAAAGAAGTACCGATGACAAGAAGAACGTGCGATTATTTCAATTAGCCTAACATGCCTCGACTTGAAAACACGCTATAACACAAGCAGAGCGAGAATGTCTTGCCATAGTCTTTGCTACTAACGTCTGACATTACTGCTGAATCAGAAACAAAGGTCATGGTAAGACTGACCATTTACGGACCTTTTCTCACACAAGGTTCTTATCCAAAAAGGCTGGACCATTTATAACCTTAATGGGAGAGTTCAATTAACATTTGTAAAATCATAAGTCAGTTAAAGGACAAATCATCGTGGATTGGTTATGCTGACAACCCATAGACGGAGGCGATCTAGTAGATTTGGATTTTCCAGATGAATGCGTACACTACATCACACGACCTGCTATTTCTGAGTGCCCTTGGTACACTATTCATAATTAATACTGACCATACGTAACCCGGATGCAGTGAAACCACACAAAGAAGGCGTTACGCATACGTAGCCAATTTCATTATGAGCAGGTGCTCGATCGAAAAACATTCGATGGAATGCTCTTAGGTGTGTCACCAAGAGAGTCCAAGAGGATTCTCCATGAATCCACAGCGGTATATGTGGAGGGCCCCTTCGTGGCCATGGCCACTGCTCGAAAAATACATCGAATGGGCTATTTATGCCAACTCTAGAACATGATCGATAGGTTTGCACGCAGGGTGGTATAAAGTGCCAGGAATCCCCCGAGATCAACATGCCAGCACAAGCTCTACAAACCAATCGATACTCCATGGCCCTTTTCAATGGGGCCTAGACTTAATAGAAAATCTCTCCCTCCTCCACAGACGACCACAATTTTATAATTCGGCATGAATTTTTACCAATGGGTGGAGGCCATGCCTCTTACTACCGATGACCGGGTTCGTAAATCGCTAAGTTCATTTTAAATCAACTCTTTGCAGGTACGGTATCCCACAAATCATTATCTAGATAATGGAAACTTATGTCAAGAAAATTGAAGAAGTTCGTGAACTGTGCAACAAATTTAAAATAAGCCATATACGGCTTCCTTGGATATTCCCAAGCCAATGGGCAGGCTGAAGCACAAACAAAAAAAAAAAAACGCTGAAAGCCCTTCTCCTTAAAACGGGAAAGAAAACAAGTTAGATGGTGGCATTGAGTTTATATCCGGCCTTGTGGGCCCACGAACCTCAATAAGAACACCAACAGGAGCAACTCCTTTCTCGTAGTATTTGGGGCAGAAGCCCAGAGTTCTCCCGCTTTGAGGTCGAAATACCCAAGTCTCCGCATTCACTACAAGGGATTCTGGATTGAAGACGCTTACGAGAAGTATGTCTTTCCCAATTAGGAAAGCCTAGATGAAAAAAGGTTAGATGCTCAACAAGGCATTTAGAGATTATGCTGACCGAAAGGTGCCGGGCGTATAAAAAAGAAGGTTTATGAAGCGATATATACGAAGGTGATCTAGTTATAAGATAGACAGCGGATCGACAAGCGACCGGCGAAGGAAGGAAAAAAAATTCCGGCACCAAAATGGTTGGGCCCTACCGAGCACGAAGGAATTGGAAATGGTGATACCTCTTATGCACGCTAGAAGGTGAGAATTGGCGAAACAGTCAATTCCCTGCCCCTAAAGCGTTCTACGCATAAGCAGCTAGCACTACCATATAATATCACATTTGCCATCTTTATATAGATTTAATCTTGTGTCCACTTGGTCTTACACCAAATTGTTGATCAAGGAATCTATTCCAAATTTAATTCAGTACAAACTCATTGAGGGTTGTTGGCACAAAACTTTCTAATCATATGACCTCTCCATTTTCGCGATATCATCTAATCACTTCGAATCTTTTATCAAATAAATCAAACATGACAAGTCTTAACCGGTAACCATACCAGATCTTCAAGTTTGTTCTCGCTTTTAATTTCTTCGTAGCATGGTTGTCTTTCCTATGGTCTTTCTAGAAGCTTCATGTGTCACATCTATCCCATATTACATCTCTTTGGAAACAAGCATATATGGACATTTACTCAAAAAGACAAGTCAAAAGTGATTAAACAGAAAATTTTTATTTTTACAACATTTGCCTTGCCCTACCCACCTTCGGTGATGACTTGCGTCTCTTACTAAGTGCGTAGGGGTTAGAAAGGATGCAATTGCCCTTCTCACTACTCGACCTATGCCTTTGCCCATGGTGTAACCCATGCGTCTTACTATAGCATGGGAAAAGTGTAGGGGTTCCTTAGACAATGCAACTTAAAATGTCATAAACACTATTCAAACTTTGAGTCAAAATGAATAATCAGATGCTCAAATTCCAAGAGAGTAAAAATCTAAAAACCAGATTTTGTCTACTATGTGGCCATCTACGTCTAAAGTCTGGATAAACCGCAAAGCAAGTTTCCCCAAAACTATGCATCTTCGGTTGGAGTAGCTTGTAGTTTTCATTTGGTGTCCACCAAGCTTCATCCTGTCTTTTATTACACTATCATTTCACCATATTTCATACACTTGCGCCCTTCTTGGCTCTTGGTGATGAGCCCCACCTCGCATCCTACTAGTTGCGTGGGTGTTAGGAGTGGGGGGGCGGCAAGTTATAATCTTTCACATCATACTGGTTTTTGTCATCACTTTGCCAAAACCAAACATGAGGTATCCAAATTGCTCACAGAAGCTACGATTTAAGATCACAATATATCTACAATATCATGTATCAGCATCACGAAACACAAAAAGAAAGCAAGCATTTGCATCATCGTTCCCTTACATACCTTCTATACAGCATATAAACTACATCGTAGTATACACAAAGCAGCTGGAACAGACAGGGACACACGAGTGACAAAGTTTTTGATCCAAAATCAATGCATATATATAAATAATCATGTTTTTTATACAATGCCATCATGCGTTAGGCCATTGTCACAATGCTCAAAGAGCCCGTGATTTATACAAAAGAATCCATTATACGAAACATACAAGGGCCAAGTCGCCTCTCAACCCCTACGCGACCCCTCCGCGAGTGCGGCCCTCGCCTAGGACTCCGGTTACGTCCGGCGCTCTGAAATCCGGGGGCTCAGGGTCTCAAGGAGCTCCGCGGTCGCGCCATGAGAATGGCTCCTCATAAGGACGCCGCTGTCCTATAGCCTGCAACTTCTGTACGGAGGGTACACATCCTGCCACATACCCCATCCTCATAAAAAATCCATATTCAATCCATCTAAACCATCCAAAAATCTAAAAAATACAAAACTCCCCCCAACGTAAACATCCAAGTAAATCCAAATCTAAAGCCCGATATTTTGTTATGTATGGCCTCTCTAGCAGATGAGAAGAAAACAATCCCCCAATTAGTAACTAGGTAACAGGCATAACTTCACCCTCTTCCATAGCCACTTCCTTCCATATAGTCAAAAAGATGTTTTCCAACAGTTAAAACATCATTGTCAAAAAAAATCTAGGTATCCACTGAACAGGGAGAAAGGATAACTTACTCTCGGGTCAGCCGTCCTCTCAACTATGGAAAATCAAGCTTAGGTTGCCAGCACCTCACTGCAAAAGATATCGAATCACAACATGAGGAGCTACCAATCCTGCAGTATACCAATCCCAAATCCTCTACGCCCCGCTACAGACATCATCAAACACCTAAAATCGAATTGAGAATTTAAGTGGATCCTTTGAAAACAAGATGTCTCTTTCTCTCATGTGCTCTGCTCCGCCCTCATTCCAATCCAATCCATTTTTAAAAATGAGTTTAAATGCCACTCAGGATCACACATGATGTAATTCATCTAGAACTTATCCGACACCTTGTGTGACCTTGGCCTATCCTTACTATCAACATCCAAGACCAATCAATATCTATAGGATCATCGCAATCACTATGAATAGGACACATCTTAATCCGAATTAAAGGTGCCCGATGCACACCAGCTCTCCCTCTGGCCCGAACTATCCCCCTGACTAGTCAATAGAAAATGTCCAGGGGTAACCACTCATTTCCATCCACGGCCATCAAGGCCACCCTGTGAGCCTTAACCCCTTAACTAGTTTGTCAAGAGAGTGGAAGCTCTTAATGCAAAAAAATGCTAACATATAAAAGGCCGAAAAAAAACATGAGGAATCATGCTGAAAGGATGTAAAAAATATCGAATAAAATCCCACACGGTCAAGAAGCTGCTCTGTAATGGAGCAGGAAACCAATGTCTAGCAACTCCTACTGGGGATACGAATTCTTGGCTAGTAGTAGAACAATGTTTTGACAAGAATTGGCCTCCATGTCTCCATATAGGGATATGGATGCCTAGCTAGGCAGAAGAGAAATGCATGACTCTAACCCTCTGACATTCACCTGACCATCTGGCTGCCCTCACTTGACTTAGGATCAATCACCTCCATGCATCTGGCATAAGGAATAAAATGCACATACTACCCATTAAGTCTTCACTAGAGTTGGGTGGCTCAAAGACTGTCCCTATAAGTGAACCACCTGGTATAAATCATGATAGGTGGTCCCAAGTATATCAGCTCCCTAGGAATAAATCCTGCCATGTGCCTCAATCTGTGCAATAATAAGGGACCAGTAGTAGAGTAAGGTGTCCCCTCCCTTGTCCCCAATCAATCTTGAGGCAAGGATCCCCATAATAGCCTGATGAATCAAAGGGATATGCAAGCTAGGAATGGAAAGGACCCTCATCCCCTTCTTCGAGCTAGTGGAGATAATTGTGTCTTCCATATATGTAGCCCACTGAGCTATCTGAGCCCGTGACCCCACTGTCTCAAGTGTAAGTCATCCCCTGATAATCAAGACTCCCAGGATGTGGTAGACATCCTCTAGGGTAATAGTCCACTCACCCCTGACCCCTGGCAATCAGAAAGTGTTCCGATCAACATCCCAGTATACGAAAATAGGTCACAAAGTATGTGACTAGAAGGTGCAACCTATGAGGAACCTGTGATATACGCAATATGTCGGCCCTCTAAAGAGTATCCTGCTCAGCTTGAGAAAGTGCATCCAACACCCCTGAAAGCTAGTCACACACTCTCTCTTGGCTCCATCTGATATATTCCTCCTTCAACCTACATACACCCAAAAACGCACATAAAAAGGAGTAAGTTAGTATCTTAATTACATTCAAGAGAAAATTCATTAAAACATATGAAATACTAAAAATACAAAATTGGGCTAAAAACACTATTATTTTGGCATTCTGTTCAAAACCGCCACCCTGAGGCAGGGAGGACGGTTTTGTAACCGCCACCTTAAAGGGTGGCGGTCCTGTAACCGCCGCCCTTGTCAGGGTAACGGTCCAGGGCGGCGGTCCGGCTTTTCCAAATGGCGTCACATGTTTTTAACCTAAAAATGCCTAAAAACTATGAAAAAATGACTATTTTGACTAAAAAAGGGAGCCTACCCAGTAGGCGCCCCCCTAGATGGACCTTTTAACACTAACATTTTCAAAAATAATCCCCCCATTACAAAGATTTCATCATTTCAAATTTTAGGGGGAAAAACACAAAATTGAAGAAAACTAACCTGTGATCTCGCAAGTCGATGTTCCACACGCGGAGGCATGATCACTATCTCATCATGGAATGTTTTGACTCTACTCATCAAAAACCATCACCGTGGGTCCCAGAGCTCAAAATCAATCAAATCGACTCGCGCAAATGAATAGGAAAATGGGCCCACTTTCATATATATAGCATCCTGATTCGTTTTGAATGACCTTTTCACAGGTTTGGAGCGCCGACGGAGGTAAATTCTTATCCCCGCACAAATGGTACGTTCTCATTTCCCTATTATTTTAGTATTTATTTTTCAAATTATTGTATCTATCTGCACTTGAGTTCTCTTTCATTTTGCAGGTATCGGGAATTTTGGATGGCGTCATTTCGACACACAGACGTATCAGGTATAATTTCTAACTTCCCATTTCGGGACCGCCATACTCGGACCCACCATTTTACACCTCTTCATGGCTAAAACGCTTCTCTGAGGGGGCAATATGTACGTACCCAAAATTGTAAGGTACTGTACTGCCAGAACAACGTAACAAGTGCCCCAATGATGATACAGGTCTCCTCGCAAGGTGTTCGGGATCTAGAAAAGCTCTCCAAAGTATGCGTTAACATCCCGCATGCCCCGCTTAGCCCCCACATGCTTTGTTTTTCCTTTTTCCCTCTTTCCTTGGCCTTTTGGTCTTCAGTGACGAAACCGCCGCCCTGCCTGGGCGGCGGTCTCTGACCGCCGCCCTGAGCAGGGCGGCGGTCCTGCTGCGCTCAGAGCAGCGGTTTTCCAGAACCTCTTTTGACGTGACTCACGTGAAATATCAACGTTTCACCAGCTTTTCTTTTTTTTACGTGCCGGGTAAATTGAGCTTGCATTTATGTTTTTGGTCCCCTGGAATAGTGTTTTTCCATTGTTTATTGTTTAAGAGTTCAGTTTGGTTTTGATCTTTGGGTGAATGAATTCCTATAAATAGCATGGCTTGTGCTCAAGCAAATGGCCCCTCAAATTTTGAGTTGAGTTCCTTTTGCTCTCATCTTCTCATTTCAATAGTTTAGTTTTCAGTTTTGCTTAGGTTCTTAGTTTCTTTAGTAGCATTGTTTTGCAGTTAGTAAGCCACATATCCATCTTGCATGCTAGTTAGTTAGTTGTTTTGTTGTTTGCAGAAGCCACATAATCTTCTTGTTCATTCATGCTTAGTTAGCATTTTCAGCTGTTGGTAAGCCACATATCCAACTTGTGCAAGCAGTGTTGTTGTTTCATAGAATAGCTTAGGAAGCCATTAAAGTTGCAGGTTTTGCTCCTCAAATAGGATAGTTTCAGGTTCTGGATCGCTTTATGTTGCATGACTCGCAATAAATCCCGCTAGGAATTGCATAAGCCAAGCTCTGTACTCTTGCGCTATCCCTCTCCTACTCGCATTGTATTCAGTCTGCATTCTGAGCTGTCCTTTATCCAATATCTACTTCTGTTGATGCTAGCATTACACGCTTTTCTGGATCCACGTGAACACGAAAGAACGAGGAGATCACACTGAGGGGACAAGATCACACACACCATCGGATTCGCCACTGTTCTGCAGAATCCAGGTTCTAGCTTTCAAAGTTCTAGTTAGAATCATATCAAATAGAGTAGTTAATCACTTCATTTCAGTTAATTCTATTCTCGATATTGCCAGGGAAGCTGTGGGGATTGATAGTTTCTGAGAAACTATGATTCATTCCTCACTTCTGAGGTAGGATCGAGAATCTTGCAAATAGATTAGATAAGTTATTTTATTGTTTAGAATAGATCTACAAATTGCACAGGCAAATAACTACACTCGGTTATCTTGTTTGTTTTAAATTATTATTTAGTTCATTATTCTAGATATTTTAAATAGCTTGCTTTCTTAAAATTTGTTATCATTAATTTCTTCAGAAAAATAAAAATAGAAAGTTATATATGTTAGATATATTTCACATAGTTAGAATTTGCTTTGTTACAGTTAGATTTACATTGTTGTTTTGTATGACAATCACGGGACCTAGGGAGCCCAGAGAATATGTATTTGAGCCAATCGTGCCTCAACCCAATCTCGTCACAGCAATAGTTGACATAGACCAAAATCTTAGAATACAAGTCTTCCGAACAACAACAGACTTACAACAGATCAGTTCTCAGTTGAGAGGGATTAAACATAGAAGACGACCAAGCATACACGTTTTGGTCAAATCAGCCAAACTACAGATTACCCTAGAAAACATCCACATGACTGTAGAAGGGCTTGAAAGAGAACAAACCTTTGGTTGTGATCCTTTGGTCCCACAGCCAGGTGCAGGAGACACCCTCACAGACATAGATACTAGCTTAAGAATTCAGGTTGCAAGAACACCTGTGAGGTATTCTGAGAAGATCGCACAGCTGTTAGTTCTAAACATAGAAGCTGAGAAAGCATACGATTACTGGATACTAGGGATCAGGGACTTGATTCACGCATGACCATAACAGGTCCGCAACAACCAAGAGTCTACGGTTGTGATCCACAAATCCCACAGCCCAACGAATCCATAAGTCAATCAGACATAGACGCTGGCCTACGCACACTAGTATTCAGATCTACTCCACTTCCACCTATCATCATCGAACAATTATCCTTACTAGATATAGCAGCTAACAAAGCTAGAGAATTCTGGACTAGGCCAGAGAATCGTCCATAGAATCAATTATATCCATCATCCACCATATGACCTTATCTGGAGACATACACGAAACTATCCCAGGTCATTTTCCACGTATTCCACAACCCATAGATCGAATCACGCCAGAGCTCGATATTGATTGGAGCCTTCGAGCAGTCATCCTTGCTGATCGATCTATCACACCAGTTCAAGTTAGGAGGGCCTTCTTTGCCTTAGATTCGCAAATTCCATTAGTGCGTGTCGAAGACATTAGATTGCCTAACTAGTTTGTCTGCATCCCACACATATTCCATCCCCACCGGCTGTCTCGGCACGACCTCGGGAGGTCGGGTACGCGGAAGAGTTACTTGTAGATTCCCATGCTCGCTTGTCACTTTTCCGGCGTACAGTTTCAAGCGGCATTAAAAGGCCATAAAGTGGGAGGAATTAATTAAGTATATAAAAGGTTTATAATCTAATGATCATATTTGACTAATTATCTTGATTGTACTTAGAACCCCATGGTACTAGTGCAAGAAAGTATTAATGTAGACCTATGTCTTTGAAATTATATAAGGTACTTATCTGGATCGTAAACTAAGATAGAAACCTTCTAGATGTACTAGAATAGTCTAGTTTATCACATCTAGATAATGTCCTAGCCCTTTAACATGAGATCTCTAGAAGCACCAAAAATTGTCTATGACTAGAACAATCCTCATAAATGCATTTGGAAGACATTTGGGAACTCCAATTTGACTTTTGAACCATATTTTTGTGTTAAAAGACGGAGTAATCTAAGAGTGTAGAACAAGATAATTTATATCCAATATGGTTAGAGACCAAGATGAGGTGACCAAATAATAGTCAAGATGATTATCACCAGCAAGGTTATCTTAGAGGTAAGGAAAGATAACATTTGACATCAATGAAGGCTTAATAATATCAAAATAATGTTGAAATCACTGAGATCAGAGCTTCAAAGTAGGAGTATAGTTTATTACTATTCCATCCTCATGATTTACATTAGTATATCTGGTTAATTTCTCACTTTCTACAAAGAGTATGATGCCTCAAGACCACATAAGGGGAGAATTTAGATTGGTATGCTTAATGCACTATAGCTTGGACTGAAATTTTGAGAATGAGACTTAGGGATTGACACACACATATTTACTACATTTGGGTCTAGAAAATTAGTGTAACATTCAGTTGAGGAACTAGTAAGGTCCACTATTAAATGAAGCCAAAGGACAGTCTGCACCCTTTTATACATATTTCTAAAATTTGAGGTTGAGTGTGATGAAGATAATCTGGTACATATTAAGGGGGAGATTTTTTAATTTCTAATATTTGATCTTCAAATCCTAATGAAGACAGAAGAGAAAAGGTGCATAGTGGATCATCAAGTAACACCACATTTTGAGGTTGTTGTCATTATGTGTTAAATTTTTCCATGTAGTGGCATTATATCATTTTTCTAATGTCAAAGGTACCAGAGGTTGAATCATAGACTTTGAAAAGAGTCAAGTAGATGATCACAATTGGTACTTTTGATTTCCATAAATGTTTCTATGAAGTTGGTTGTCATCTAATTCTGAAACAAATCAATCTGGGAGATGAAATATTGGAATCATAGAATGTGTTGATAACTAAGAAACAAAATTGATTAGAGTCTCTTGATGGAAATTAGGTTTTATGGTTTCTACATCTGCTAGTCTTCATTGGGTCACTTTCCTTATGTAGATGAAGTTGTTATTGGTACAGTCAGTATTTGGTGATTTTTTAAATTATCAAGTAGACTTTACTTTTATCTTAGTGAGTCAAGTCATGAAGGATCTCACAATTGCTAACCATTGAATGTTTTCATGAGGTCAAAGATGGATGGTATGATTTTTCAAACTTCCTTTCACTGTCGTAAGACCTAGGTAGGCCAAATGTCATTTCATGGTTTTTCATGGTTGAGTTAGGTCATTCCAATGACTATGAGTCCTAATGAGAGCATGCAGAATGAGATTGGAAGTATGAGAAATAAAGATGATAATCATTTTCCAAGCATGGTAGCAAGTATGATGATAAATATATGAGGTATATGGTGAGTTTTAAGAGTTAACTTATAGGTATAGTGTGTTTGAGGTTCTTAACGAAGCAAGCTCTTTGAAATGAGAACATGCAAGAAAATTCATGGGTAAATGACATTTTATGGATGGATTTATTAAAGATATTTGAGGATTATGGTGATTATGGATAGTGATAGGATGTTTTCATGATGCTTCATGACAAGTTTCAGGTCATTCTGAAGAATAAATTGCAAGATACTTTAGTTTTGGTAAAACTGGGTAATTTACGGTGTGATTTTGAAGCAAAAA
Source organism: Taxus chinensis (assembly GCA_019776745.2). Taxonomy (NCBI): domain Eukaryota; kingdom Viridiplantae; phylum Streptophyta; class Pinopsida; order Cupressales; family Taxaceae; genus Taxus; species Taxus chinensis. The sequence continues at coordinate 153,546 of JAHRHJ020003444.1, read as the reverse complement.
GTGGACCTTCTTATGCTCCATTGTGAATTGTATGCTTTGCATGGGGAATTGATCTCTTGAAATAATATCATTCTTAGGTTATTTATGAAGGTTTCACAAAAACAATGAGGTTGTTCGATCTTCATGTTTATATGAGCTATCGTTAAGAAGGTAAAGTTGGTTTGAAACCCTAGTATAAACCTAGCTAAAAGTGACTTGGAGGAAATTTCTGGTATCACAAATCATCTTTTGATTGGTTTTTAAAAGTGATGATTGGATTTTGTAGATGAACTCTTCTATATTTCCATAAATGGTATGATTAGAGCTTGTGGTTATATGTGGGCCCCACCTTAAATTACTTGTTTCTAAAGAGTTCAATTTTGAAGAAGTTTCCCAAATAAGGTGAAAATAAATTGACAGTGTTTTTTTATCCCTTGAGTTTTTCATATATGTTCATGAAGGTTTCAGGTCATGTTTGAGGTGAAAAATGGAAAAGTTTTACCCTATTTATGAAGACTAGTTTTTGGGAAGTTTGGAGCAGTTTAATGTCAATAAAACTTGAATTACAAGAGCTATAAGAGGAGTTAAGACTCCATTCAAATTGTGTTGTGATATTGTTTAGATATTCATTTGCAATTGGTATATCAAACTTTGTTTTTGATATGGTATAAAGAATTTATGACCTGATTCTCTGAGGGTCAAATTTGAAGGATGCTTATTCTAACAAGGTGTAAAGTGGCTTCAAGAGGTAAAGTTGATGTTTCTGAGTTTTTATTCCTTAGTGAAGGTTTATTGAGTTATTAGACATCATGTCTAAGTGTGTTCCATTCTTTTCTTAATTGTGGAAGTGATGTTTTTAGTTGTGATGGAGCATGTTGAGCTCAAGGATTAGTTCTTGAGTCCTAGGAAGGGATAAGAAATAGTTTGCAGAGATTGGGATTGGTTGAAGGCCTTCCACTTGGATTTGGAAGGAGTTAAAATATTTTATGGAAAGATGATTCAGATATATTTATATTGGTATAAGTTTTGGTTCTTGGTGATTTTAATTTATGGGTCATTCAAGTTAGTTTGTAGAGAAGAAGGTAAGTTGATTTCTCAAACATATTTTGTTTTGCTAGAAAGATTGAGTTAGTTGGGGCATTAATGGATTGGATGATGCTTTCTATCACCTATAAAGTGAAGTAGGAATTGAATTTTTTCCATTAAAGACATTTGGAGGTCTTGAAAGTAAAATAAAGGGTACAAAAAAAGTTTAGTTTGTAAAACAACTTTCTGAGCAGCTTGATTTGGTGAAGAGGAAAGTAGTTGTGGTTTGAACACATGGATGTTTCAATAGGATATAACTTTATTAATGTAATATACAAAATCCTAAGGATTCCATAGTAGTAATAAATGTGATAGTTGAGTTGATTTTTAGGGGTGCTTGAGGCCCAAAGGTGAAGACAAGGTGTTGGAAACAATTGTTCAATGAAGGATATGAGCCTTTTGGCTTATGTTATGAATAATTTGATTGGTGAAAGATAAAATTAACGACCATGGATGATGTTTTATGTATATTACACATGTGTGATGAATTTTTGTAGCTTGAATAATCAATATTTTGACATTAGTGGTTTTATCTCATCCTAGTGATGGGGTTTTGAGCTTGTTTTGTGTAAGTTGAGTGGTTTTGGGCATGGAACCTATATGGGTCATATGTGAAAATTTTAATGAATTATTTGGGATTTTTTTAAGTTTTTTGGTCAAATTATGATGTAAATTTACCTTATTTTTGTTTGAAGGAAGAAAAACATATAAAGTAAGTTTTTAAGTTCAGTTTTGAACTAGTGCTCTTGGAGGGAAAAAGTGTGACCCATGTAGAAGAAGAATAACAGGTATGAAGGCATGATTTGAAGCTGATGAGGAAGTGTGTTATAGGTTGAAGATTGATTGAGATACATGTGAGTAAGGGTTTAGATCCAAGACAAGTGTGAAAGAAGAAGATAGAGTGAGCTAGAGGAATGAGGGTTTGATTGTGAAGGTGTGTGAGCTGAATTAGAGATCTCCATTAGTTGTGGAAGAAACAAAATTAGACTATCATCATATTCAGGTGGTTAAGTTGGTTCTTAGTCATCTTAGGGGTTGTAGCCTCCTTGTGGAGTGGTTTCTTCACTAAATTAGGGGTTGGTTCTCCTTGTAGGGTTGGTGCTCTACTAAACTAGGGGTTGGTGCTCCTTGTGGGGTTGGTGCCTCACTAAATTTGAAACATGGATAATATAATGGTTGTGTTTCAATGGGTTTTCTTCCCCTTGAGGGTTTCCCACTTATATATTGTGTTCTTGTGTACTATCTTGTTTCTTGTATTGTGGTTGATTTTTATGTATTAAGTAAATGCACATAATTATGGATGTTGAATGAGTGAATGATAATTTTGATGAATGTATGATATGGTAAATGAAATTAAAATTTTGTAGGACTGATTCACCTCCCTCCCAGTCCATTTTTCTTCCCAACAATTAAGTTCAACTCATAGACCTTCAGAAGCATGGTCTTTCTCTTGAACTCGCTCAGAAGCTCAATATTTCATGGAATGATTTGGATAAAACCCTTGAAGGAGAAATCATAATCATCTTCAGAGTTAGACACACTTTTTAGTTCTATCTTAAGATTCAGTATGAGTAAGTTACTTGAGTCTCATGACCTAGCAAGTTTCAGAGTTTCCCTCTCTTTAGCTAGTTTAAAAATGAACCAAAACATGTAGTTTATATGTTCTTAAGTAAAAAAGATATTATAAGTTTTAACCCAATATATCGGGACTTGATAACTCAAAAACATATTACAATTTAAAAAATTCATAAAATGGACCCATGTAGGTCGGATTTTACCAAGACACAAGACAAACCCCAAAATGGTCCTCAAAACCTCGTCACCATGACTTAGTTAAGCCTCCAAATGGACTCACACATGTCAAAAAAATCATAAAAAACTGCTATATGCTCCAATGATTTTCACGACATCATTTGATAACACTACCAAGTAGGACCATTTTCTACTCAAAACAATTCATTTCCAGGAACCTAATTTCACCAAACAAGATTACAAAATTACACCAAAAACACCTTTTTATTCCATGTAACCACTTTGGAATAGCCACTAGAGATTAGAACATATCCATGATCTTCTAGGAATGATGAAACATCTATTAATGGTAAATGCCTCTTTTTCATCTTTAGTAATCTGAACTTAGAAAGTAGTTTTGCAAACACAAGGGTTTGATCCTAGAAGAAATTTCAAGAAGTATTGAATTCTAATAGGAAAAAATCAGGTCATATCTTCAATCTTAAATGCATAGAAAGGTTTATTGCAATATCTAATCCAAAGACATGGGTCTTCTACAGGGTCAATCTTCTAAGGAATGATTCTTTCCTAAACAGTGTCAAATGGCTCAACTTGTGTCAAGTGATGACAACTCAGTGCTATTAAATTTCAAAGATTTAGGTTCTTAAACATTAAACATGTCACATTGGAATTTTGTAAATTTTGGACCTCCAAGGACATTATAAGAATGACCATGCTCACATGTGCTTGAAGAACTTCCATTTGCCAACACTGCTTAAGACTGCCCTTTTTAAAATCTAGTCCAACCTTTGTTGACTTGTGCATTGCCAGGTAAAATCACCTCAGTAAGATCTTAAATGAATTAAAACATGTAGAATAGGTGTCTGATATGTGTTATTTTCAAAACACCAATTTAGATTAGGGTCTGATGGAAAAATTGTAAGCAAATCCTTCATTTCATGGATTATAAGCAAATTAGTCTTTCAGAGACATGGGCTCCATGTCACTGAATTCATGAATATCATCATCAATTTGAAAGATCATAGAGTCCTCTCCATTCGCCCAATCATAAAATTTGTTGATCCAATCCATTATGGGCTCTTACAAACAATATTTCTTCCATCATTAGAAAACTAGGGTTTAATGGAGTTTTTGACCTTATTACCTTCTTAACAATCGTTCGTAAAGTAAGTAACACCTTCATTTATGTTGGCGTAGCAGCTGATTAACACGATGAGATCCCTCTCCGCCATCAGTTCGAGCTTTATAGTGTGACGACAAATCATTTGGTATCAAAGTTGCATGATTTTTCGTCACACCACAAGCTCAAACTGATGGTGGAGAGGGATCTCATCGTGTTAATCAGTTGCTACGCCAATACCCTCCCGCACCATGGAGCTGGGTATACACCTAATCAAGCCCAATAGCATTAGGAGGAAGTGACACCAGGAATTTCCCTGGAGGTCACCCATCCCAAGAACTACTCTAGGGGCTGGCAGCGTGTTAACTACCTGGTATCATAAGATGCACACTTTCCGTCACACCAAAAGCTCGAACTGATGGTGGAGAGGGATCTCATCGTGTTAATCAGTTACTACGTCAATACCCTTCTACACGATGGAGTCGGGTATACACCCAATCAAGCTTAACAACATTAGGAGGAAGTGAACACCGGGAATTTCCCGGGAGGTCACCCATCCCAGAACTACTCTAGGGGCAGGCATGCTTAACTGCCTGGTATCAAAGCTACACGACTTTTCGTCACACCAAAAGCTCAAACATATGGTGGAGAGAGATCTCATCATGTTAATCAACTGCTACATCAATACCCTCCCGCAAAATGGAGCTGGGAATACACCCAATCAGGCCCAACAGCAATTTAGGAGCAAGTGACACCGAGGATTTCCTGGGAGGTTACCCATCCCAGAACTATGTCTGGGGGCAGGCACGCTTAAATACCTAGTATCAAGATGCATGAATTGCCAAGAAGATCACACCAAAAGCTCGAACTGATGGTGGAGAGGGATCTCATCGTGTTAATCAGTTGCTATGCCAATTAGAAATCCTGCATGATGGAGTAGAGGTATACACCCAATCAAGCCCAACAACATTAGGAGGAATTTGACACCGAGAATTTCTTGGGAGGTCACCCATCCCAGAACTACTCTAGGGGTGGCGCGCTTAACTGACTGGTATCAGAGCTACAAGAAATTAGTCATTTTCCATACACCAGAAGCTTGAACTTATGGTGGAGAGGGATCTCATCGTGTTAATCAAAGTTGCTACGCCAATACCCTCCCATGGTATCACAGCTACACAACTTTTGTCACACCAAAATCTCAAACTGACGGTGGAGAGGTTTCCCATCTCATCGTGTTAATCAGTTCTACGCCAATAATCCCACACGATTTGAGCCGTGTATACACTCAATCAGGCCCAACAACATTAGGAGATTAGTGATAAATGTATACACCCAATCAGGCCCAACATTGCATCTAAGATGACTTCTATTTGACTGACCCTAGCCATTACTGCAGCGAACAAATGGAAATTCCATCAAATGGAAGTTTAAGAGTGCCTTCCTTCATGGTGACCTAGAGGAAGAGATCTATATAGAATAACCTCTTGTTTATGTCCAAGATCCATCCCTCATGTTTGTAAGTTAAATATCAGTCTCTATATGGCCTTATGAACAAGCCCCTCGAGCTTGGTATGCCAAGATGGACTCTTTTTTAACTTACATCAGGGTTTACCAGGTGTCACTCTGATCCAAATGTTTATATTCTATGGAAAGATGACTCCATACTCATTCTTGTTCTCTATGTTGATGACTTGTTGATCACAAGCAGCTCTTCCTCTATTATTGATTATGTGAAGATCACCTTAGCCAACAAGTTTTCCATGACTGACTTAGGTCTGCTTCATTACTTCCTTGGGATCCAGATTTCACAATCTGGACTCGGGATTTTGATTTCACAACCTAAGTATGCTCTTGATTTGCTAGCTCGTTTTCAGATGTCCGATTGCAAGTCTTCTCCTACTCCTTTTCTTTCTGGGGTTAAGTTGGTTTCGGATTGCTCTACTCCCTTGGTTGATGGTACTCTTTATCGACAGTTGGTGGGGAGCTTGATTTACTTGACTCACACTTGACTGGATTTATTGTATGTTGTTGGGATCGTGTCCAGATTCATGCAGGAGCCACATGAGCTGCATTGGAAAGCAGCTAAATAGATCCTTCATTATATTTATGGTACTTATGTTGATGGCATTCACTATCATGGAGGGGTAGATATTGACTTGATCAGGTTCACAGATTCTAATTAGGTCGGTGACTTAGATCATCAGAAATCTACTTCTGGCTACAGTTTATCTCTTGGTTCGGGTCCTATTAGTTGGTCTAGCAAGAAGTAGAATGCAATTTCGCTATCATCTACAAAGGTAGAATACAGAGGAGCAGTTAATGCTACCACAAAAGCTATTTAGCTACAGGGTATTTTGATAGAGTTTGGCATCCACTTTCGGTGGCCTACCATTATCTACTATGATAACATGAGCACAATCTCTATTTGTAGAAATCCAGTTCAGCATCAGCGGACGAAGCACATTGAGATCCATATGCACTTCATACGGGAGCTTATTCATGATGGTATCATCGACATTCAGTACATTCAGACAGCTGATCAGGAATTACTGATTTATTCATCAAGCCCTTCACTGAGATGAAGTTTCTTCACTTACGATCTCTTCTTAGGTTGAGATCTTCTACAGCTACCCATCTTCTTCGAGCTATGTAGTACTTCTTTTCTTCTTCTTCTTCTAGGAAGATTGTGTTTGTATATGGGCACCTTATCAGGCCTTTAGTTGTCGGGCCCCATTGACACATCTTTCTTAGTTGTTTAGGACTGTCTTCCTTTTCCGTCTGACTCATCACACCTGCTACCCCAACTTCGATGAAATGGGGGGGTGTTAGTGTGAGTTATCATATGTTTCCTCCTCTCATTTTGGAGGGTCATCTCACATGGGTTAGGTTTAGGGTTAGGTTTAGGGTTTCATGTGTGTCATGCACTAGGGTTACTCAGCACCCTATATGTACCCCTTTACTATTCATTTATGAGCATGCCAAGACACTCCATTGTCTTTCCTCTATGTTGGCGTAGCAGCTGATTAACACAATGAGATCCCTCTCTACCATCAGTTCGAGCTTTTGGTGTGACGGTAAATCATTTGGTATCAAAGCTACACGATTTTCCATCACACCATAAGCTCGAACTGATAGTGGAGAGGGATCTCATCATGTTAATTAGTTGTTACGCTAATAATTTAACCTCATTGAAAATTTGAAAGGATCAGATCCACATGAAAACCGTTCATGTGCCAACCATGAGCAATTCTCTTACTTTGAGCTAGAAAATGCACTCGTAAGAACCTTGTTTTAGTCTAATCTTCATAACTTACAAAATTATCATCATGGCAACCTGAAATTTTTCCCACAACATCACAATACCCCTTGATAACATCTAAACGTATTAAATTTTCTCAAATAGATTTTTTATCTTCTTAATTAATCTCATTTACATGACTAGGCCTTATGGTTTTGCATGTTCTAAGCCATAACAAACTAAACTAATGCTATAACCAAGTATGGAGCCTCTGAAAAATAAATCTACATGATGGAAATAATATAAAATACCTCTCTGAATGTCCTCAAGAGGTCACACATACATGTAAATTATTATCATGCCTTATTAGGCCTCCAAACATTGCGATTAGATCTCGTTTAGACCTAGACCAAGTATAAAAACCTAATAAATATGCTTCTAAGCTTTCCAAAAGGACCTAACACACTTGAGACAACATGTATTCCACCCCTGCATGCCTCCATGAGCTCTCATAGCTCTCAAAATGATTCTTATGATCCATTTGGCCTCTAAGCACCTATAATAGGTCTAGATGAGAAGCTGTAACTAAGTCTTCCACTTGTAACTACACTTTGAAGCTCATGTGAGTGTCTCAACACTCTCCATGCTTCTACCATGCTCCTCAATTCATTATGCAAATCTCTTGATCATGCTCTATCACCTAGGCTAGCTAGGTCACTTGATCAAGCCTACTAATCCAAGTTATTTTCACTATGTCCACTCATGTCATCATGTCACCACCTGATTTATCATGTCAACACCATGCTAAGCACCTTCTAACACACCTCCATCATCATCTTTTTTCATTTTAAGATACCTCTTGGAAATCAAAGGTGGAAAATACCTACAAATATTCCCGGAACCGGTTTCATTGAAAGGTGAATTTTCTATTTTTTTCAGAACTAAATTTTCACCTTTATTTTTCAAGGGAGACTACAGAACACTGATGCATAGTCGACGTGCGACAGGGAATCTTCATGTCGTGCGTCAAAAAAATTTCTTGACGTGTGACAGGAAGGTTCCCTATCACACGTCAAAAAAGTTTCTTGACGTGCAACAAGGAATCTTCCTGTTGCACGTCAACAAAGTTTCTTGATGTGTGACAGGAAGGCTCCCTGTCGTGCATCAACAAAGTTTCTTGACGCGCGATAGGGAACCTTCCTGTCACGTGTCAAGAAATTTTCTTGACGCGCGACAGGAAGGTTCCCTATCGTGCGTGAACAAATTTTCTTGATGCACGACAGGAAGATTCTTTGTCACGCATCAAGAAACTTTGTTGACACGTGACAAAGAACCTTCCTGTCATGCATCAAGAAACTTTGTTGACACACAACAGGAAGGTTCCTTCCTATTGCACGCGTCAACAAATTTTTTGACACACAATAGGAAACCTTCCTGTCGTCATCAAGAAACTTTGTTGACACGTGACAGGAAGGTTTTCCTATCACGCGTCAACAAAGTTTCTTAACGTGCGTCGTGCGTCTTAGGCTTCGAAACCCTAATTTTTTCCTATAAATACCCTGCCACCGGTCATTTTCACATTTACACTTTTTGGCTCCCAAATTTTCTTGTTTACAGGAATCTAGGTCAGGTACAATCAAGCTCAAGGACAACTACAATGGCGACTACAAGTGCAGCCCAAGCCCAAGACAAAAATCAAGAGGAAAATCCAGTCAACCCACAAGCCCTATCCAAGGGAAAGATACTCTACAGGAACCTTTTGTGCCCCCACATCCAGAAAGTTTTACAAATGAATTCAGAATACAAGGATATGCTCGATGCATGTGACTTTGGTGGTCTCGTTAGGATGCCCCATTTCGAAATAGACCATGACATTATGAACTACCTTCTATCCTCGTACAATACAGAGGACAGTCTGTTTACTGTTACTGTGGACGATGGTCGAATGTTTCAATTCGGTGTCGACCCAACTGATATTCATCAGTTAACAGGCCTCCCATTCAAAAATTTACCCATTGTTACAACGAAGGCAACACTCATCGAAGATGATAAGAAGTACCTGGAATCGAATTTCAGGTTCCATGTTGATTGTAAGTGTAAACTGTTTTCAATTTTCATTTGGTATTCAGTTTCTGATTTTGATACAATTCAAATTGATATTAATTCCAACGGTTTTTTGGCATTTGCAGCTCATGTCAATAAATCCAGACGTGGTGTGGATACACAAGGAATTGCACACCACTTTCTTGCCACTATGATTTCCTTCTTTCAAGCCAGAATAGTTTTGCAGGGTCACCAAACGGATATACCAAACTGGGCTATTGCATACATTCTTGCAACTATTGGAAAGCAAAAATTTGATTGGTGCACGTTTTTATCCAAAAAAATAAAAACTGACATTACAAATGCAATGCTTTCGAAAAAAACCAGTCATTTACTCCACAAACTATCTCCTTGGCCTTTATTACGAGGATCTTCTAAATTTCAAAGATAAACCAATTCCTACTTGCACGGATGAGGCGTTGACAAATTTGTTAATTCCATTTCAAGAACAACAGGTATAAACTATAAAGTTTGTATTTTGAAATTAGACTAACAAGATGTTCATCTCAAATCTGATTAAATATTTATTGTTTGCAGAGAATATTTTTGGAGGCCCTTCCTCAAAAAAAGGTGGCATCAAGAGGAAGAGGCCAACAACACGTTGAGGCATCGGCAAATTCACAATCTGAAATGGAAGTTCACTCATCTCTGAACCGCCAACCGTTTGAATTCGTTAAACGCCAGAGAAGTAATACCTTAACATTTATTATTTACAAATTCCCATTTTGTATTTTCAATTTACCATTTAAATTTTACCATATTGAATTGACATACAATCGACTGTTGCTGACATTGCAGGGACTTTGGACTATACGCGTACTTCTCAAAGTCAACCGTCTTCACCAACTCACTCAGTTCAGTCACATGCAATTGTCTCTTCTCAACAACCACCTCAACAATCCCAACAACAGAACAGCTCAAAAACCACCAATTACTACTCCAACACGGCCACCTCAAGCACCGTGACAAGCTACCCCTCAACAACAAGGTATTATTTTATTGCTTTAGTACAAGTTTTGAATAGTACTTCATATAATTTCATAGTTTTTACATAGTTTAACAGTTTTTCATATGATTTTTCTTGAACTTTTCAGCACATTGCAGTCCTTCGCCTTCTGTACAGATAGTGGCACCACCCCCTCCTCCTCCAATAATATTCAAAATGCCAACCAGAGGATCAGGAAAAAAGAACATTGGTAAACGCATGCCAATTCCTCTGGCCCCTAGTGGGACACTAAACATTGCCTCCTCATTTCAAATTCCAACCCTCTCTCTCGGTGGCTTGCCCAGCGCAATGGGCATATCAGTTTTAAATAATATAACTTTAGATGAAGATTACTTGGGCATTGATAGCAATGACCCAACAAGATTTTTCAATACACGTGAGATGATTCAAGGCCAGCAGGTATACTTCTATTTCAACATAATTTATTCAACTTTCATTACATTTCACTTTAGATTTATTTATTTGAATATTGATTTATTTTATCACAAATAGGATCAGGCCACACAAAGGCAGAAACAAGTGGCAGTCAATCAACCCGAAAGCCCCCATACATCTCCAGCGAGATCATCTTCTTCAGATACAGATGGTGAACAGTTGCTACCATTTCCTTTAGAGAACTTAATTGGTTATGATTGTCAATCCCATGTCGATGAGTTTATTGTACCTCATATCAGTCAGCTCATAGAATGGGAGAAAAGGGAAAAATACTAATCAATGAGATAATAAGTCATTTTGAAAATTATTGACAAAGGGATAAATTATACCCTGCAGTCCAGAATCAACCTGCGAAGATGGATTCCTTACTTACCCAAGTAAGAAGTGGGACTGTCACGTATAACAACTATAAAGATGACATTTTGGATAAAGCATTAAACAAATTGGAAAATATTAGTGCTGAAGCCCAGGCATATTTTAACAAATGGTCTAAGGACAAGGATCTGGTAGCAATTGCAAATGCCGAAAGAGATAGAGCGGTTGTAAGTATTATCACTTCAAAACAATATTTTTTGTTAATTTGACCTTTTCTTATTTTAGTAATATGTTTAATTGAGATCACTTTTTTTTGTAGTTGAAATATGAAAATTTGAAGAGTCAAGCAAAGGTTTTCCAAGTTCACTTGGAAACCGCAAAGAAAAGTTTATCCGCAACGAAGAATTTGAAGGAAAATATTGTTTTGGTTAACAAACAAAACAATACACTGAAGCGGATAATTAAAGAGCATGGCTTCGACCCTGAAATTTTATTCAAAACCAAGGCAGCTGCAGATCCAAGTTTGTTATCCCATGGAGATGCAACAAAGGAAGAACAAAGAATTGTAAAGAATCTAGACAGTGCTGCGGAAGATCTCATTAGTTCTGGGATTATTCAAGCCATTAGGGAAAGGGGTACATGCAGAGAAGCCATTGGGGAAACTGAAAGGAGTACAGGAGTGGAAGCCATTGAGGAAGGGGGTACAGAAAATTGAGGGTTAAAAAATTTCATGATTGAGGGTGGAAAGATTGAGGGTTTGAAATACTTTATAATCTATATTTGAAAATTATTATCTTGATTTGAATGGAAATGAAATACTTTATAATTTGAATTTTATATTATCTTTATTTATGAAATTTGAAACTTGAATGTGATGGAATTTGAAACTTGAAATACTTTATAATCTTTAATTTTATATCTTCCTTTATATTATGTATAGAATTTCTAGATTGTATATGGTGTTTATGTTTCATTTGAATGTGATGGTGTTATGATAATGGTTAATTATTTGTTTTAAGAAAATATGGAATATGGTATGACACAGGCATCTTAATACTAAGAGTTAAATCTTCTTCTCTCTACTTGTAATGATGATTGATTGCATTAGATGTGGATGATGACATTAGAATAGAATCATAGATATGGATTATCATGAATTGTATGTGGACGTAGATTTAGCTTCAAGCACGATCATGGAATCTAGAAAATTTGGAATGTAGTACGATAGAGACATTAGAATGGATATAGATGATGATGAATGATGATAATGGATAATTGTTTTTAAAAAATTGGAATGTGTCAGGATTGTTTTAAAATAGATAAATAATTGTTTTAATAATAATTGGAGTGTTAGGATTATGATAGTGATATGATGACATTAGATGTGGATGATGACATTAAAATATATATGGATAATGATGAATTTTATGTGGACGTAGATTTAGCTTCAAGCAGGATCGTGGATGATGAATTGTATAAAATTTGGAATGTGTTATGAAATAAACATCTTAATATGGAAAAATATTCCTCTCTTTGTAAAATTTGATTGTGTGATTTTATCCCACAAAGTTTAAACAATATATCAAAGCATTTCAAAAATATAAAAATAAATTAAACATAATTGTAAAAAATCAAGAAATGTCATATGATAGGGTTTAAGTTACCTCTTGTGTTTTAGATGGCTATGAAAAAGCATATGGAAGGAAAATGAGAAATCATCCTTCGTAGTGTGCTAGATCTTTGATTTAAGAAAACTCAACACGAGAAATGGATTAGTAGATAGATGGGTGAGTTGCCTGACATTGTCAGTCCCGAGAAGTGCGAGCTTCCTCGGATGGATGTCAACCCACGTTTTCAAAAAAAAGATGAAATAATTGTATTTAAATAAATGTAAATATATATACCTGTAACATGAAACATCTTTAATGATAACAAGAGCTGAAACAAAATTTGATAAAAAGCCTCCTCAGTCAATATTTGCATCTGTAGAGTTAATATGAAATTGAATAAATAACCACAGTTAAAATGTAAGGTGACAAACAATAAAAGTAAGGTCAAGGAGATACCTATTTAAAGTTGAAACAATCCATTATCAATAGCTTCTTCAAACTCGATGTTCTCTTCTGTAGAGTGTGACGATGCGCCAATTCCACTCTCATCATTGGGAACAGTTGTACTTGTAGCTGTATTATTCACACCTCTTCTTTCAGAAAGGGAATTCCAATGCACAATTTCTCTGTCGAAAGGAAAGGTTTCCATGGAGTAGCGAGATACATAACACCTCATGCAACTTTCTAGATTTTTATCCAACCTGTTTCTCAGTTTTGATTTTATAAATGATAAAGCACTGAAAACCCTTTCATCCTCCACAGACCCCAAAATCATTGTTTGGCATAACTCATATAATCTGAAATATTCACTGATGTCTTCTTGTAAGATAGAACTTTGATAGATTCCTCACCACAGCCTTGTAATAGCACCACTTTCAGAAGGTTCGTCTAAATTTTTATATTGGTTCCTCATTGTTGTTGCAAAATTTGTTGATTGAAACTTTAATAAATCAGCATTCAGTATACCTTTGATTTCCATACCCTTGAACTCTGAAGTCTTTGTGAAATGTTCCATTATTGTACCCATGGATTTAAGGAAATGCTTTCTTACAAAGTCTGCACGACCACCTTCAGTATTCCAAAAATTAGGATTCATCACACCCATTGCTTCAAGAATTTTATCTTTGGAGAAACGTTCTCTAATTTCTGATGATAAGGATTCTGAAAAAAAAAAATTAAGCTTTATTCTTGTTTCAACTATAACAGACTCAAAGAGATTACGTGTCATGGGAACATCTTCTTGTTCCGATCCTGTAATATCTTGACGTTTTTGACAAATGTGCAGTGGTATGTCCCTCCCATTAACATTGATGCAGAGGTGATCATGGATATTAAATCTCAAATAGTTACTGGGATTTTTAAGATCTAATAAAGATTTCCAATTCTCGAAAACAGGTGTATCAAAACTATCTTGGGAACAGTACAAGACATCAAGACTTTGACATACCATTTTTCTCATCCGTATAAAATCCACAATATAGATTAATCTCCCCTGTGCATGCTTCATCAGTGTATTGATCTCCTGCAACATTGGAAGAATACCAACCAATGTAAGCAATGTCTCCAAATCAGTTAAACAGAACAACAAGTCCCTCACCCTGTCAACTTCATGACGATATTTGTGCATGAAACCAACCAACGAAGGATACTCCTCACGAACTCTGCATGCAAGTTCATACAAAGAGATCCATCTCATCTCAACATCCTTCAGAAGTTTTTTGCCATCTGTAATTCCAATTGTGAATTTCTGGAACTCAAGAAATCACTTTGGGTTGCTTGCCATATAGGCATGAAGTTCTCTTATAAGGTCTTCTACTTTAGCAACATTTTCATAGTTGCTTACCATTTTATACGCTAAATTCATTATGTGAGCCATACAGTGAATTGGTAGCATATATAGGGCCATTTTTGTTTGTAATCTAACACACAACCCTGTTCGGTGACCCTGCATGACTGATGCACCATCTGCTCCGATGCATACCAACTTCGTAGCAATTTCATAATCAGTCATTCCAGCAATATCTTTCAAATGAGAAACAACTATTTTATGTAGGTTTTTGGCATTACAGTTTTCAACCATTTTCATAACACCCAGCAGATGAGGTGTCCTTATATGATTTTCTAAAGTATAGATGTGGATACATACCCATGCAGTGTTGTCGACTACTGTCACTTCATCAATTGAAAGAGAGATAAACTTTGATTTTTTCACATTCTCTTTCAAATCTTCCTTCTCTATCATCGAAAGGCATTTTTCCATTTCCCATGCACTACTTTCAGACCAATGAGACTGAGGTACATTGGGCATTCCATTATATTGATACAAAACTTTGAAATCGAGGAAATCTGAAATCGGTCTTCCTTTCTTTAGTATGTGAAATAAAGTAGAGAACTGTATGAGTTTTGCATGTAGATTTGTTTGATTCATCTTACCAATTTGTGATGTGATCGTTCCTCCCTTTTCCATGAGATGTTTGCATTTTTTCTGCTCCGCTTCATAATCCACTGTGTATTTAACATGCATGCATTCTTTTTCAGTTTTCCACCTGTGTGTTTTGATTTTCTGGCCATCCACCCCCGTTACAGTCAAATATTGTTTTCCATAGTGTTTTTCTATAGTGTCCAGCTTCATTTGCATTTTTTGCTGCTTTCCCAATTTCCATGTACATATTGTACATGTACATTCAGATGGGATCTCTTCTAAATTAGATGGTTGTACAGGTTCGATAAATGGAAATTTGGCAGCCCAATCAAACTTGTATGTCCTCCCAATGGTCCACATATTCTTGTTCGTTTTCAATGTTTTACTTTTTTGAGTAGAATTTTGAGCAATATCACAATCACCTGGTTTCCTCTTTCGTGAACCAGAATTTGAATTGATTTATGTGTTCCATTTTGTTGAGTATTTGTATGTGTGATATCTTGATGCACTCCTGGTTGCACCCCAACAGGAAGAATATCTTCAAGATCTGGCATCTCAACAGGTATATCTTCAAGATCTGGCATGGTATCATCATAGGTGTCATTTGGTTGATACTGTGTAGAATGCATGTCCACCTCGATATTACCTTCCACACAGTCAGTATTCTGATTCTTTCTGGTGGAAGCTATATGGTTGCTAGTAGTTGTGCAATATCTATATCAGCAGAGTTTCCAAAATACTTTAACAGGGACTTCTGAGATTTCTTAGTTACTTTTTGGGTCTTCGCATTCTGAGGACTAGCACCTTCCATTAATTTGAACAGAGTATGCATCAACAAAAGAACCAAGTTACATGTCAGAGAAAATTGGGTCACGCATCAGGTATAACACTAAGTCATGCGTCAGAGGAAACTAAGTCACGCATCAGAGGAAAATGAGTCGCACGTCAGAGAAAAACAAGTCACGCGTTATAGGAAACCTAGTCACACATCAGAAAATTCACTAAGTCACGCATCTACAATACCTCCTTGTCACGCGTCAGCAAATTCAATGAGTCACACGTCAAAAAATATTCCTGTCATGCGTCAACAACTAACCCCTTTGTCGTGCATCAACAATTCAATGAGTCACGTTTCATGTCAACAAATATTTTTCACGTCTAAACTCAACAACCAAATATTAATGGTGCTTGTCTCAAATTCAATGAGTGTGTTGGTAAGTACTGGTGGTAGTATGGTTCTGGTGGTAGTATACTACCCAGTGAATCACCTAGGTTTTTATAGGAGATGTTTTCAAATGTAGGCGAAGCTGACCCCAAAAAAAATATACTGTAAATTTTAGGCGAACAGGACACTGACCTGCTCCGAAAAAATCACCTTTTCAAATTTTCCTAAAATGAAATTTTTGCCATATTACGAATATTCGCCACTAAAATTATCCTTGTTAATGAGATTTTATATCAATGAAAACACACAAACTTACTCATGCCAACAAATTTCATTTGAAGTGCTTATGAATTGAGGAGTACATAGTTCTTCCTTCTTGCTCTTCTCATCACTAGAAAAAATTTTAAGAGCATCTACATATTCTTGATTTCTCTCGACTTGTCAGGGCTAGGATATGTATTTGGAAATGATCGTATTTTTTAAACTTCTCATTATAGCCAAGACTTGTTTTGATAAATGGACTGATTAAGATTATTCCGATGGTGTTTGGAACTAAATTGAAGATATCTTTCCAAAATTGAGACAACTATTTAGTTTGCCTAAATGATTTAAATCAAGTTTTTATCTAAGTGCTAACTGATCTCATTAAAGTTTCTCACAATTTCCTCAGACTTTGGTAAAATCAATCAATTGTGTACTCACATACTCCATCAATCTTCTTCATCACCTCTAGTTAATATCCATAGGAACATCATAGTGATGGGATATAATCCTAAGATTTTTCTAAGATCAGTGCATCACTTTTGAACCCCATGTAAAGCATCATACTAACTTTCTAGTTTGGGTGAATTTCCATTTTAGTTATTTTTTGGCTAACTGAGGCTCTATGAAAGTTCTTCTATTCAAAGAAATAAGACCACACTTAAGATCCACTTCAACTTCAAATTTAGTATATTCCCATATATTTTTTAATCCTCAACTCTTGTTTCCCTTTATTTACCTTAATACGTCCAATTAACATGATATTCAGACTTTGGCCCATGGGTGAACTAACAAATATGCTTTTATGGCTTTCTTGGTGCAAATGAACTACCTTTCCCCCTTGGTATAGAATTGTTTTTCTTGTGCTTGTAGTGATTCTTCCCTTTCAGATCTTCCTAGCACTTATGAATCTTCTTCTTGGACTGATAATATATGCAACTCCTCATTTGTAACTTTGCTTTTTCTTTATCAATCTTGTTTTTATATGGAAATTCATAATGTCCTATTTTTTCACCACAAGTAAAGCATTTGAATGACAACTCAACTTTATATCTTTAACATATTTCCATCCTTTCTTCAAATGTATTTATGAGGCTAAAAATGATTCTAGTTATCTAACTCATTTCTAAAGCAATCATGTGGTTCAAATTTCTTAGATGCCCATTCACTTTCTTTGTGGAATTCTTAATAAATGTCACATAAAGCTTCTCATTGTAGACACAAAATCTATGCACTTTGGTACATTTCTAGGTCCTAAAGCATACTAATGTATACATATTCCTAAGCAAGAAAACTAGTGGTTGACAACTCCTTTTGGCCTTTTGGTTTTTTTATCTCTCGCACTTTACTGAGCTTAACCTGACCATCTTTTTGTCTTTACACATCTTATCGTTCTACCGAAACTTGACTGATTTACCTTTTGATGACCTTGGACACTAGTGTCCAGATATGACAGAAGTTTCCAAGCAGTGCTCATGTCCCTTCTTGGCACTCATGTCCTTCTTTATCTTCTTCTTACTCTTTTGGGTCCCTTTCACTTCTTGGTCACCTTTTAATACTTTGGGTCGGCCTTTTAGTTGTCAATTATGAAATTCAAACAAGGGAATCATATATATACTTTCTTAAATAAAGGGTCCAAGCACTATAAGAATTATATATCACCACCTAAGATTGCACAAAGGTACAACAAGAGCACTACAAAGCACATATCTAGGACATTCTCATAAAAGGGTCAAGGGTTGCATTGGTCTGCATACACTACATAGAAGGGGAGTTTATTCTATTCCATTGCACACATTTTGCATATTCAGGACAATCTAGATCTAGCATGCTATTATCATGCAACTAGCACAAGGGAAATCTAGGGCACGAGACACACACACACACACATGAAGAAATGCATGGAGTATAAGATGTATTACAATGCTTGGTCATAATTTCACTCTTCGAGTGACTACTAAGGTCATTCTGACTCCCCATTCAACATATTTTTATTATATTTGATGTGGTTTGTGGGCATGTGTAGGTAGTCATTTGTTTTATAGGTTACAAGTGCAATTAGAGATCTAACATTGAAACCATACCGACTAACAATGAAGGTCTTCTAACCTAGGAAAGACTAGAACCTGGGCATTTCAGCAAACACAGGCACCCAAATCAATCATTAATGCCTGGGATGCTCTTGCCCTTCTTTGGGCACTTCTTCTCTGTACATCACTATGGTTCTGAACCCTCATAAAGCATTTGAGAGTTGTTTCCATATTGTTCCAGTAGATACATAGTCACGATCACTCTTAGGTTGCACACAATCAGCTAAGTCATCATCCTTCTCTCATTTGCTTAGGGGTTTATATCATTGAATGTTTAGTGATTGCATATTGTTGTACTTAATCATCTGAATATCATTTATTACAAAAAGTTACTCTAAACTAAGATTTAAATCTAATTATATTAAATCATTTGGTGAACCCAACTTGCGATCAACCACTCAGATCCTTATTATTCCTATTATATCATATTTGTCTCTCCTTAACCACAACCCTAGTTACATCAGGGTTCATATTTCCATCTATTTTCTATCATACATCTGATCTACATAGTTCTTCCTAGCATTTCATCCTTGGTCCTCTCCTCTGGGTAACTATCTAGGGATATTATTTCATAAATTACCTTTTCTTTTATATCATAGCCCCTAAAGTTCCTCAAGTCTCCTTATATAAATTACTTCAAAAGCACCTAGTTTGTAAAGATGTTCTCACAAAATATGTACACATAATGTACCTCCCTTGTGATACACCACCTTCACATGTAAGTGTAATTTTAAATTGTATCTCTGACCCCCTTATTAGTCCTGATAGCACAACCAATCAATCCATATTTGAGTCAATTCAAGCTTTACAACTTTTTTTCAAGATAAATTTCAAGCTATGGAAACCATGATTACATCCCTCACAACTGAAATCCAACATCTCAAGGATGCTTCTCATGCCCATGTTATGTTCTTCTTCTACACCTCATCCTAATCCTATGTCTACTACATATGCTCATACAAGTGAGGTCAAGGTCTTACCACAACAAAAACCTCTCAAGTTTGATAAAAATGCTAGGCAACATGATATTCTCTCTGAGCTCCTCAATCACCAGTTAATCACCTTGTCACCTACTCATTACTACCCTCCTTATCGGCTTACAAAATACAAAGGTCACCTTTTCTGTAATTATCATATAATTAATGGACATCATGACAATGATTGTTATGCTTTAGAATGAAGAATCGGAAAACTTGAGCATCACGGATTTATTTCATTTGTTACACAATATTTTTCTACATGTTCATCTCCAATTATCAAACCCCAAAGGGTTCCCAAATTTGATTCCTCTATGTATACAATCATCATGAAATAGTCACTCATGTTCCTTCTCAAGTAATGCAAGAGTCACCATAAGCCCCATCCTAAGGCCAAACCATCAAAGGAAGAACAACCAATTCACCTCCACAAGATGAGATCCCTCACTAACCTCCTAAAATTAAACTTATAATTCCTCCTTTTGATCCAGATAATTCCTATGTCAATGACTAGGACCTAAAAAAATATTAAAATATCGATGGACCATTTGATATGTTATATGAGCATTTGCACACATTAGTATTTCCTTAACACGTTAATTTGACTCACAATTTTGATGTTGGTCATACCCTTGATTCTACCTACCATTGTGACGACCATAACTTTTCTCATGATACATTTCAACATCCACCACCATGGCATGGTCTCTCTTCCATCATTGGATATATCTCCATCACTCGCTCACTTTAGGGTCATTGAATTTCCCCCAATAGTTGCATGTTCTAATCAACAATTTTCTACCAATACTAATCACATACACACCTATACCTTACTTTTTCTTTACACTTCAAGTCAATATTTATAGCAGCACTTTCTATTATCTACACTATGAACACACCTTGCTACATCTATCTATGTTTATGGATTCCCACTTTCACACTCTTATTTCACTTGGCATACATGATTTTCTCCTCGTGCTTACTTATGGATCCTTCTATTCATGATACACATGCTACTTTATATATATGGTATACATCCTTTCATTCACTATACATACTCTGGCTATTCTTGTTCACAACGATCACATCTATTTGACAACAACTCCTGATATACAAAATTGGGGGGCATCATACTTCCCCCTTCCTCACTTACTTCTTATACCATTAATTATTTATATCTACATAACACAATGTTACTACTACATACTCTACCTCGCTACCCGATGACACACTCTTGTTCTATGGTTCATACTTGATTGTTGAGGGAGAAATTCTTAAATGAACCTATGTCACACACATCCATTGGGGGGAAACATGGCTCCCCTTATCTAAATATCTTGCATATCCTAGCACCCTATCAGTTTTACACAACATCTGCACATCTTGGTTTTCTTTAATCTTGTTAGCTTATACTACTTACATGTTGCACTTTGTTTCCTATGCTAGTTGGATACTTAGTATGTCATTATATTTTTCTATACACACATGCACAATCACATGGTATCTTGAGGTGAATACATGACTTTTACAGATTCTTACATGATACATGATTCTCAACACCGATGTTTACTAGTCCCATCAAAGCTCCTCGGGGCAGCTACCTTTGTTACTCTCATACTCCACACTCACAGGTCCTATTGTTACAATATTAACTACTTCTTGTCACTATCACTTAATTTTCATTTATTTATACATGTTTTGAAATACTATTTATCTTTGTAATAGGATAACTGGTGCTTCATGTGTAACATATGCCTGGAAGGATACTATACAACCATGGTTATCTATTACTTTCTTGTTTGCTATTGCTTTTCCATTATTTATGGGTTATGCCTTATGTGTTGCTTAATCATTGTTTTCTTATGGCCGCTTCGGCCCTAAGTGTCTTGTGACATTGTGAGTGATGTCCCATGTATACAACCCACTTTTCGTGATCACTCTTATCTTCATAAGTTGCTTGTTACATTATATTATATCGCATGTTAGCTCTTTAAAAGTAACACTTGTTTTCTAGCCTATATTGTTTGCATGTGCCTTGGTTTCTAAACCATGCACATCCCCTACCTCCTGCAGGTATCCTACCTATGATATGCTTATCAGTTTCAATTCCTCTCATTTGGGTTGCCTCCTCCTACATTTGTCACATGCACTCCAAATGAGGGGGGGAAACTATTGGGTGAATAAATCACGCTTCAAACAACACAAAGCTCCAGAATAGAACAAAATATTACAAAATTGGCAAAGGCACAAAATTACATAGTGGTCAAGAATCAGAGTTAGATCAAAAAAATCAAGCAGAAACTAGCGCCCAATAGTATACAGGAAAAATGGGTGCTTGTGTCGCACTTGGGCTCTAGTGTCTTGTGGGGAAAATATGATAATTTCTCAGTTCAACACAATTTCCAGAAATTTATAGTATGGATCTACAGTATCAAACACTTGGCTTCATTTACAATTTGGTTATAATTTAGTTACATTCTATTCACAATTTAGTTACAAATCAGGATGTGCTGATTTGCAATGGCACTTATCATTTGAGAAGCGTCATGGAAGGAGAGAAAAACTAATACAAGAGCATCTTCTCACCAACATGACAATTTTGAGATTTTGTATAAACTATGCAATTTTGGGTTGAACTAGCTTACATAAGGTTTAAGGGCTGTTAATAGGGTCATTGCAGTCCCTCTAGAATGATCAAGATAGGTTAAGTCCTTAGGAGATTTGAATAACTGGTTTTCCCTCCAAAATGCAATTTGGAGTCTTAAGACCATTTTTGGCTTGTGGTAATCATTCTTGAAGCTTGAAATCTTGTAAAAGGATGAAATGAGGAATAATGAGGTGTCTTAGGTTTTTCTAGGGTCAAGGAAGCATGGTATGAGTTAGAAAATCAAAAGGCTATGGTCTATAGACAAACAACTTGAGGTTAAGTCTAAGTTCACCTATGTGACCAAGTGTCTAAGGTGTCAAATTCAGTTAGGTATTCGATGGAGGAATATAAAATGTGAAAATGTAACTAATTTGGGCATTCCCATTCGAATGGAAATCAGGAAAGGTGCTTCAAGAAGGTAGAATACAGTGTTTAATGTATTTTGTATCATGGTGACTGTGAGAATGTCTTTATATGGATGAATACTCATAGAGCTCTAATGCATGTCTGATGAAAAGATCATAAATGATCTGTGTAAGATATTAGTTTGTAAACTTTGTGAATGTTATGGTTGTATTTTGAAGCTTATTGTTATAAACTGTGTAGCTTGACCTGACTGAGAGAGAATGATGGAACTCTGAGTACAGTGGTATTGCAAACTGAGAAATACTGTTGACACATTGTGGTGAGTAAATAGTTGTCTATGCATGATATGAAGGGTGAGAACTCAGACCTTAAACTAAACCTCTGCAAGGTGTTTATAGTTACGCAAAACTGAGACATCAGTTTGACTGTGATCCTTCTTACAAAGTGCATGTGTTGAATTGTTTATGATGGCATAAAGGAAGAGCATTGAGAGTTCCCATAAGACCTGGAGAACAAGAATCATGTTAGGCCATTTATATGAAGGAAAACCTTTGTGTTGTGTTCATGACTATGCAAACTGTGATGTAAATTGGACTGTGATCAACCTTGCGAAGTGTGTATGGTGAATTGCTTGACGTGGCACAAATAGAGAGCATTGGGAATCATTCTTCTCACCAAGTGAATAAGAGACATCATGAGTAGCTTGCATGTTGAAATATCTTTGTAATAAACAATAGTGAAAAGTATTGATTTTCTAATTTGGTGATAACTGTGCCTGAGCAAAAGACTATAGATTCTAATGAAAAGACCATAAACTTGTGTCTGTGACTTCTTGGTTGAATTTAAGGAGTTAGAATGCCATTGAATTGACTAGAAGAATGTCCTTCGATATGTTTTAATTTTGTGTTGAATAACAAGAAAATCAGGGTGCTGTGATTGTGTACATCTACATCAAAGGAGGTGAAAATTTGCATGGAGAGGATTTGGCACATATTCCTAAGGGATATTGGTAAAAATAATTGTTTTATAATCACTATTCATACCTTGGTACAATATTTGAAACAATAAATCACTCTCTAGTGAAATTTATAAGAAATTATTGCTTCTCGGGTTCATTAGAAGAGTTATCACAATCATAGCTAGGGTTTGAACTTTAGACCCCTAAAACTCATCATTTTGATTCCAAAATTTCAATATATGAGGGAATGTATCTAAGGAAATATATTTTATAATAATTTTATAATTTTAAGGGTGAATTCTATAGTGGTGCATGACAGTTAGAGAGAGGAATGTAAAACACGGTCTCACGCCTAGAAGAAGGGGCCAATTAACAAAGGAAGTGCAAGATAAGAAGGGAGTTAGACTATAAAAATTTTAGGACACATAAAATTCTTTAAAGGATTCCTAAAAATCCTTACATCATGTTCTTAAATTCCCTAGAAATGATTCTATGCATGACAGTCTATCTGTGGAAACCTGGTAAGGGTTTATAGTGTAAAACACAAAAAGTGGAATTGTTAGCATTGTACAAGGAGTTGAACTTTAAAATTTAGGGTACACCTTGGGGTGATGAGAGAGAAAAAATGGTGTTGGAATGGTCTTATAAATGTGTATAGTTTCTTCTAGCCATCATGGAGTAATCTTATCTTGTCTTAAGGGCTCTAGAAGGACATTTTGGTACCAAGGGATATAATGATGAAGCTTGATGATTTTAAACTCTTTCTAGTGGTTCACTAAACTTGTTTGAGTTGTATGTTCAGGGGGAAAGGAAAGGAAGGAATAAGGAACCTAGAAAAATCACAAGAATATTGCTTCAGTGGTCAACAAATGAAGAAGGATAAAGGGAATTTAGTTGAAAAAGTGAGTGAGGGATGAGGTACTTGAGTTATGAGCATATTAATTGGTGGAATGAAGTCACTTTGAGAGTGATAAATAGAGTATGTTGAGGTATTATAGACATCCAAGAGGTAATTAGCTAATTCTTACAATTACAAGTTAAGTTGAGAACATCATAAACCTTGTTAAATCAATCATATGCAAAGTGGAGTGAATTTTGGTGTTATAAGCCTTGTAATAGATGATTGCAGGTTGTTTTTACTATGTGTCTACACCAAAAACATACCTCTCTCTCCAACACTATTCTCTTTGTGTGATATCACCCAAAAAACTCATCATTGGCTTGATATCACCTAAAAAAATCATCTTTGGCATGAGATTGCCCAAAAAACTCATCATTGGTGTGAGATCACCCAAAAACCTCATCCTTGGCATGAGATCACCCAAAAAACTCATCCTTGACATGATATCACCTAAAAAACTCTTCCTTGGCATGAGATTTCCCAAAAAACTCATCCCTGGCGTGAGATCACACAAAAACTTCATCCTTGGCGGTGGGACATTCAAATCCATGGCTTGATGCTTTCTTGGTTGGGAATTGATCACTCCCAACCCCATCTGAAAACATCTCCAAGAAAAACAAGAAAATTTTCAATCCTATAATCTCTCATACATAAGGTGCACTCTTTCCTTAACTACTACTTTTACATACTTATACATACATTACTATGATCTTTCACATATGATACTTTGAATACTCTTTCTCTCTTTTTTCAGGTCCATCCTTACAAGTAACAAGAAACAACTCACATAAAAAATCACAAGCTCAAACAACATGCTATTATGCATACGATTCACTCCTAGGGTCTACCTCCCTTTCCTAGTTACCATGATTCACATTGTGATCATTTCACACTTCACATGGCTGTCCACTTGGTGCACTATCGAATACACTCTTCTCCAGTTTACAAGGTACACATATTCTATCTACTTTATGCTATAGAGTATTCACTCAACAATATAAAATGGGGACGAATGTGGACACAAAATCTATGCACTTGGGTACATTCCTAGGTCCTAAAGCATATTAACTTATACATGATTCCTAAGTAATAAAACTAGTGGTTGAAAAATAATTTTGGCCTTTTGGTTTCTTTATCTCTTACACCTTACTATTTCTAAGCTCGACTAAGCATCTTTTTGCCTTTACACATCTTACAGTTTTTCCGGCATTTGACTAATTTATTTTTTGATGGCCTTAGACACTAGCACCCAGTTAGGACAGAAGCGCCTAGATGCTCCTATCCCTCCTAGGTGCTCATGTCCCTCTCTTTCTTCTTATTATTATTTTGGGTCCCTTTCTCTTCTCGGTCACTTTTTTATACTTTGGGTTATCCTTTCAGTTGTCAATTATGAAATTCAAACAAGCAAATCATATATATATTTAGTTACTTCTTTCAAATAGGGGATCCAAGTACTATAAGCATTATCTATCACTACCCAAGCTTGCACAAAGGCACAAGATCACTACAAAGCACATATCTATCACATCCATAAAAGGGTCAAGGGTTGCATTTGTCAGCATTATTTTATTCCATCACACATATTTTGCATATTTGGGACAATCTAGATCTAGCCTGTTATCATCGTGTAAATGGCACAAGGGAAAACTAGGGCCCTAGACACGAAAACACACACATGAAGAACTACATGGAGTTTAAGATGTAGTAAAATGCTCAGTCATAATTTCACTCTTCGAGTGACCTTCGGGGTCATTCTAACTCCTCATTCAACATGTTTTTTATTACATTTGATGTGGTTTGTGGGAATGTGTAGGTATTCATTTGTTTTGTAGGTTACATGTGCAATAAGAGATCTTACAACAAAACTAAAGTAACAAAGAGTGACGAACAAAAGAAGTCTTCCCAGAAAAAATTAGAACCTGTTCATTTTTTAGCAAACATCGGCATCCAAATCAGCCATTAATGCATGGGGTACTCATACCCTTCTGTGGGTGCTTTGTCCCTATACACTCATGGGGTTCCAAAACCTCATCGAGCCTTTAAGACATTCTTTCCAGCTTGTTCCAGCAAATAAAAAGTTACGATCACTCTCAGGTTGCACAAAATCAGCTAAGTCATCATCCCTCTCTCTTTTGCTTATGGTTTTATATCCTTGAATGATTAGCGATTGCATATTATTGTACTTAATCATTTGAATATCATTTATTACATTAAGTTACTTTGAACTAATATTTAACTCTAATTATATTAAATCACTCGCTTAGATGATTTTTCACTTTCATTTATTATCTCATATGCTATGAGGATCCCATGTAGTTCATCCATTGTTATGATAGTTAAATATTTCAACTTTTCAATAACAGAAAATTTTGCATCAAATCTAAAAGGAAGATATCTAAACACTTTTTGCACAATAGTTTCATCCTCAATTTCTTCACCAACATCTCTAATAGTATTGAAAACAACATCCATGCGAAGAAGGTAAGAAACAATGTTTTCTTCATCCTTCATTTTCAAAATCTTAAACTAGCCTCTGTGTATTTGAAGTTTGGATTTCTTTACTTTATTATCTCCTTCATAGACATTTATGAGCTTATCCAAAATTTCCTTTGTTGAACCAAAATGCATCACTTTGAAAATTTCTCCCTCACAAAATCAACTTCATATAAAATTCATAGCTTTTGCATTACTTTCACATGCCTTCTTTCCAACTTGATCTGTTGGAGGGGTTTTTGGAGTGGTATAGCCATTAAAAGATTTCCATATATCAAACCCTAGAGCCATTATGTAGGTGCACATCCTTATACTCCAAAAGGCTTAATTTGTTCCATCAAACAATGGAGCTTTATTTGAGGAGAAACCTTCTTGACATGTCATGTGTGTTTCTGAGATATACCTTCCAGTGATTAGATTTTTATGAAGGAACCTTCTCTAATACTAATTAGAGAAAACACACTTATATTGGGGGTGAATCAGTACTATCCATTTTTTACAATTTAAACTTTAACATTCATGATCAACATCAATTACACAAGATATAATAGTTTTCAAAACACACTATTTGTGTGGAAATCCTTTAGAAATAATAACCACAGAGAAAGGACTACTTAGAGCTACTGTCAAAATATAACCACGCAAATAAATGTTTTACAAATTTTTTTAGGCACCAACCTACTGGAGACACCAATCCTCAATGCCAAGAACCAACTTAGAAACTATTTGTGAGCACAAACCCATTGTAGACACCAATCCCTAAGGCCGAGCGCCAAATTAGAAAATATTTGTAAGCACAAAATCACTAGAGACACCAATCCCCAAGACTGAGCACCAACTCAGAAAATATTTGTGAGCACCAACTTATTGGAGATACCAATCCCTAAGACTAAGCACCAACTCAACAATAAAAAAATGCACCTACTATAGTTGTTTCTTCAACTTGATGATGGCGTATAGATAACACTTCACTAACTTGTTCTGTTCCTGTAATCTTCTCTCTATTATTTTCTTATGCACTTCTTTGCTCTGTAATCTTCTTCAACAACTTGAATTTCTTAATCTGCTTGAGTTTACTCTTTCTCCTTCTTTCTAATCCTCTCGATATGTCTTCATTAACCACTCCTTTCTTGTCCCTCTCTTCCTTCTCTTTTCAAAACAACATCATAATACCATGAACGATCCCTCAAATTCGCAATTGAATTCATTTATATACTATGTTCATTTCATGAACAAATATGACTTTTCATGAGTCGACATCCTTTGGAATATTCATTTTGAGTTGGCTTTAGCATATTTTAAATTTGAATATTTGAATTTTTCAAAGACTCCTGCGGCCATCCCTACTTTCTCTTTGTCCCGCATCATTTCATGACCATCGCGGACAACTTTGGATATTATGGAGTTAATCCGTCACTGTGTGGTTATCCTCCTTTATATCTGACAACACTCTGACTTTTGTGGCATTCCCTTCAATATGCAGAATAAATCCTTTGTTGATTGGTATTACTTCAGACCACAAAACACTTCAGCTTGAGCCTTCAATAGAAAAAATACTACACCATCCCACCATACACACTAGACACCTGTGGAGCACTTAAAATCCTACGGAATATTACAAACACCAACAGAACATGACAAAACCCACAGAGCACTAAAAACATCTACGGAGCACTATAGAACCCACAAAATACTTCAAAAAGAATTTTCTTTGGCACATGGAATGAAAAATTCAAACAAAAACATATTTTGCATAAAAGGCACACATATGAAAGCATCAATGATAATATTTTTGATTTCATATAAACTCATCAGTAATCCTTTGATACTAATGACAATATTTCTAACAAGGGAACCTTAATTTTTTCTTTGTAAAGAACTATGTTGGTGTGATTAGGCCCCTTTTTTCTTGTTGGCAATGTATTTATTAGTCAAGGATTTGAGAAATAAATCTATTTTTTCAGTGATCTAAGTGAGCCCATGAAATGTGATGTTAGCCTTGATCTTTTTCATGTCTTCAACAATGTTGTATCATATCTTTCTAGAGTTCATAGAGGTCTTAGTTGTAATTTTATTTTCTCTTCCCTTTTACGGTCCAGGTGAATTATTATCATATTTAGGATCAAGTGGTGTGTAGAAGGAGTGAAGGGATATTTGGTCTTATTTCTAATGGCATGGCTACTTCTATTATAATTTTGGAAAGCATGAACTATTCAATATTTTCCTCTGGTTCATTTTCCTCTTAGCAAGGGAAAATCATTGTCTCAAATACCATGGAAATACTTACTTTGGAAGAGCTAGGATCATTTCAATATTTAAGATTTGTTTCATAACCTTCAAATTATTTTTGAATGCATTTAAATGCATTACAAGACTCTAGACAATCAAATTCACCATATTCAATGATACCATGCACTCTACACCAGTGGGGAAGAGAAAACTCAAAAATGTTTATGTCAACACTTTTGGTGTTATTCATAGGAGGTTCTTGACTATTTGGTTTTGTATATTTATATATCTGGTGAGAATAACTCTTAAGGTGAGTATCACTTCTTCCTATGTATATTTGTAAATTGAAAAAATTATTATTAAGTTTTTGCATCATCTTCTATATTCCTTCTAAATCCTCATTGTTGGAGTTTGGGGGGGGCTATATGTGTATTGTTTACTACTGAAACCAAGGTTGTGTTAGGGTTATGAACTTTAGTGTGTAGTGGAAAATAACTGAGAACAATAATATGATTCATAGCTAGGATGTTTTAAACAACCATAAGAATTATAGAATAATTCTCTCCATGGGGGTGTAGTTGTCTATCTACAGTGATAAACTCTTAATAGGTTCTTGTGAGAGTGGTGACATTGGCTCTCCTAACAAATACAAAAGTGAAAGGATCTAAGGCACTCTTATAAATTTCCAAGGAAATATTCTTAATAGGTCTATACAATTATGTGACTCTTCCTAACATGCATTAGAATATGGAATTTAAAGCTTTGATTGAATTATTGTTTTTCCTTTTAACGCTAGCAATTTTTTGGTATAAGACACTAGGATCAATGACTTTCCCAATTATGTTAAGAAATTTTCTTCGAAGTTAATCCAGCTAATAATGGAAACATCTGTCAAATTACGAAACCAATCATATGTAGTATCTTGTAAAGTGAAGGGAAACAAAATGTAAACAACATATTTGGATCCAACATTCACTAATCTGAAAGCAGATTTAAAAGCTACTATATATTCCTTAGCAATTCTACTACCATCATGCTTTTATGTGGGAAAGTATCTTTTTGTATTCTAATAAAAATCATGGATACCTCTAGGAATTGTAAGGGCACTACCTCCTAACTAAAAAAAATCAGCCATTTAGGGTGGTATATATGGAGGAAGATCAGTAATTGGAGGAATAGATGTTGGAGAAATTAGGACTATTTGAGAACCTTTGTTCTTACCTTTATCATATCTAGGTTTTTAATGGAGTGAAAAAGGTTGAAGAAAAATCTTAGGATTAGATCTAGACCCTGTGAGGTAAGGTTGTAAATCCAACTTATGATATTTTATGAGGAGCTAAGATTGTTCTTCTTTTGTGACGAACTTCTTGTTGATGTGTGTTGAAGCACTCAAAATGGGAAGAATGAGTAGGAGAGAAGTACTACACACGAAATAATTCCCAAGAAACAAACTCTAAATCCAAATTCACAACATATCAAAGGATTGAGCCAAAAAATAGATCCCTACAACCAAATTCACAACATATCAAAGGATTGAGCCAAAAAATAGATCCCTACAACCAAATTCACAAAGAACTAAAATATAAGGTAAATCTAACCCTCTTTATAGTGCCACATTTCTTGTTGATGAAAGTTTGTTACACAAGCCCTAATAAGAGATAGGAAATCAATCCTAATCATTTGAGAACCCATGATGGAAATAGGATTCAAGGTACATAATACTCTAGACGTATAGTTCAATTGGAAACTATGTATCCTTTGTTAACCCATGGAGGAACTGATAAACTTTAGTAAATTCACCAAATCAAATCTAGAATTTTTTGGATATGAATTTATTTGAACCTACTGATATTTAGTGATGATTCTATCCTAACCAAGTGATATGGGAATTCATAAAAAAAAACTCAAAAATGACGGAAAGGTAAGGTAGATAAGAAGTTAGACCTTCTCTTAGTTACTGAGCACAACAAATACATTTATCTCAACTGAACCACATTTAAACTAGGGAATACAATAAATATATTTAATTCAATTCTATATAAACCCTAGGTAATCATTCAAAGGAATTTAACTCCCAAAATCATTTCTCTACATAATCTAAGAAAATTACTATTTTTCATTCACTAAGCTTATAACAAAGGTTAGTTAGCATAACCTATTGTTCAAGTTCACCATATTCCACAAGAAAATAGAGTAATTATTCATATATAAATATATATATAAATCACTTAATTATCTAAGATTTAAAAGCACATCTATGTAATAATTGCAAGAAATGAAAAATCATGTAAGTGATTCTAGCCATGATCAATCTCTTACCATAAAAATTCAATTGAATCAAAAGTGAAAACTCTACTTAATAACTAAAAAATATTTTTTGTCTAGGAATCAAGACATGAATAAACAATTGAAAACAACTAAACAACTCACAACAACCATGCGAAGCTCCAAAATTCCTTCTTTGTATTGAATTCACCATGTCAAGATTATTTTTACAATAAAATTTTGGTGTATATATAGGAATGGGGCATAATCTCATCCTTTTGATGCTTTTAGAGCTCATTAGAAAATCCATATATTCTAGAAAAAGTGGGAAACCTAAAGGCTAAGGTAATGAAAAAAAATTGTTCTTGGGTATATCAAGATTCAATTTTTTTGTTTGGATTTTGTCAACCAATCTTTCCTAATACACATTTAGTTCATAAAAAGCATATTTGAAAATTTTCACATAGAGAATCAGAAAATTTCAAAGTGTATTTTTTAGGGTCATCATCATTTATGTAGAGTTCCTTATAAAGTTCCAAAATGGCATCTTCCTTCCCAAAAATTTTCCATTGCAACATTCCTTGTACTCCTTCGTTCCATTCTCGAAAAAATGATTTGAAACTCCTATAGCGAGTATCATCCAAAATCTCTTTGAGATTTAGGCCCATAACCAGCAACAGAAGTTATATATATAAATAATATTCTTTTTGCTTACATGAATCCATATCATTTGTTTGTTTATATCGATCTCTAGTTTTTATCTTCCTCCCAAATCTGAAATTATGGTACCGACATAGATAATGTTTCCCCAATGGTTTTCATTAGATGGAATATATATTATAAGAACCAAATACCATTATTTAAATTGATTTTCCTAAAGTGGACCTCTATGATTTATTTTACAATAATCATTACATAGTATGATTAATCACGACTGGTGGTTTCCTTGTTGTATGAAAAGGAATCTTAAAATACTTGAGATAAATAGTCATTCTATTTTTCCATGTTCGATTGGAGCTATTTTTTTCCTTCATTTATTTTTGTGCCAACTTGTAAATTTGATAATTAAGGGCTACATTTTAAAAAAAAATCATTAGCATTGTTTCTCAACAAAGTTTCAAAGCAATTCTAGTTACAAACACTTGGAAACCATTGACGCTCATTATTTTCAGTGCCTAAAACAGATGTTTAAAAAGTGGCAATTATCATTCCCATGATCACCCTAGGGAAA
This sequence comes from Taxus chinensis, assembly GCA_019776745.2. Classification (NCBI taxonomy): domain Eukaryota; kingdom Viridiplantae; phylum Streptophyta; class Pinopsida; order Cupressales; family Taxaceae; genus Taxus; species Taxus chinensis. The sequence continues at coordinate 120,897 of JAHRHJ020003444.1, read as the reverse complement.
TAAAAATTCATCTATAATGGATCCATCAACACCTTATTCTTTGGATTTTTGTAGAGTGTTGAACATGGGCACAAGGTAGCACTCGACGTTCCCTTGCTCGGTAAAGCTTTGAACTCAAACTCATTTCTACCCTTTTGTGATGGATCGTTGACACTTGGTCTTAATTGTTTCGCTGGGGAAATTGTCTCAAATTTAAACCTTTGAATCGATTTCTTCCATACTTTGTTGAATGTTGATGTGTGACATGTCGAGGAAATTGGTGAATTTGAAAACTACCACGAGATCTTTTTACTAAGTGTAAATTTAACAAGCTCAAAACAATGGAAAACATAGAACTCAAATGTTAATTGAAGGAAACAGAGGCAAATATAGCTATTTTCCTTCAAAAAAATAATAATCTTTGATTTTTTCCTCCTGGTTTTGATATGCACATGATAAACACTAAACATACACATGAAATATTTTTTATAAATAAAACAATGAATCATTCGAAATCATTTAAATCTTAAGAAAAAATAACTTTGAATTTTAGTAACATGCTCATGGGTTTATTTAAAAGGAAACATCAAGGAATTTTCAGAGTTCTGTTTGAATTTTCTAACTTAATACTATAATAACTCATTCAAACAATGCGGGGATCCATTTTCTTGCCAAAAATAGAATGGGCTAGTATAAGAGGAATTGAATATTCTTGGGTGGTTATTGCTTTGGAGGAGGATTTTTAAATTACTTCATGAGGTAATATTGGAATTTAGCTTGCTTGAATGCTTATTCTAATGAGGTGGGATAGAAGGATATTGTCTTGTGTTAAAGGTGAGGTTTGAGGGTTCTTGTTATGCCTTTAACCTGAGTTCATATATTGAGATATGGATAGCCAACCTGCGGCTAACATAGTCTCTTATCATGTCATATCATAATTATTTATGCTTTCATATGCTTAGTGGGTTGGCCTTAAGTATTTGAATAGTATAGTAGGGTATATATAGGAGATATAGAGTAAGATATTATCATCATATTGAGCACTTGAGTCTTATTTTATGGTTTGGAGGTTGCCCTCCCAAAGTGGCTAAGTCATTCTACTTACATATTGAGATCATTTCTCTATATTTTGGTGTTCTTTGGTGTTATATTGTTGTTGATATTCATGTTTATCTAATTAATTTCATTACAAGTGGTATCAAAGCTTGAACTTGTCCAGAACTACGTCAAAACCCTAATTGTGAAGGTTCAATATATCTCAAAAATGGAAGCAAATTTTTCTGCAATTTTTTATCTTATTGTTGCAAAATCAGTCAAGTAAGATCCTCTCCAAATTTCAAGATTTTTTGACTTGTTTTGTAAAAGTTAGATTAGTTTTAGTGTTTTTTTCATAAATTTGCTATCTAGGCTGTAATTTGGGGAAATTTTCTAAGTTTCTTATATTTTCAAAAATCTTGCCAAAAAAACATCTAGGGTTTATTCTCTTAAGTTTCTCTCTATTTGGCCAATAACCTTAAAAATCCCAAGCCCTAAATATCTACCCTAACCCTCCAAGATATAAACCCTAGATCACGACAAAGAGATCAACTAGAGGCCAAGGAAAGGGTCAAACTCTTAGTAAGGAAGATGTGAATTTTGAATCTGCAACTTCGGGGGCATCAAAGATAGTCTCCCAACTTGAGGACATGGTGAACAATTGGATGAATAATATGCAGGCATAGTTTGGCCATAACTTGAATGAAATGAAGGGTGAAGTGATGTTAGAATTGGACAATGGATTGAAAATAGTGAAGGGTGACATGAAAATGGAATTTGAGTCACTGATGAAGGATTTTATGTCGCTGAGCTCATTCTTGAAGTCTAGCAATATAATCCATTTGAGTTACAAGAGTTCCTCAACCAATGCAAACTTCGATTCAAACCACACCAATCAAGGTGGATCCTTTGCAGACACCACTAGATATTCTAACCAATAACATAACATTATTCCTAAAGTGGAGATGCGTATATACACCTAATTTTTCACGCTTTATATTTTCATGCCCGTTACTAACAATTTCTCTTACGGGTTATAGGTCATTAATTCATCTATTTCTAGTAATGGGTTCCTTAAGGGGCTCGTTTCGGGATAAGGGTATGTTTATTCATGTAACCATTGGGTTAGGGATGATACATGGAGAGAGAATGGCTTTTGGTCCTATTTATGCATCTCTTATGCTTTTATCTTCTTATTTTTCTTTTCACACTTCCGACACCTTACTTGCACATGATCATATTATTTTTTCCTTGCGTCACTTATGTTCTTCACGATGCATCGCACACACCACTTGTCATTACCCCTCCCTAGCCGATGTCATTTCTGATGGGTGATTATGTCAGTATAAATACCAAAAAGACAATTTCACACAATAATAAACATCACAGAGATATATAGGAACTCACCATTTCCTCTGCTCTTTTGCATTAACTTGCATCTGCTTGCTCAACTCTTGGTTTCTTGCACCTTGATTCTTGGATTAGATATTCTTCTTGTTGGATTGGTTTTCTTATAAACTTGGGTCACCTAAAGTGAGTTAGGATGATATTATTTCCCCTTCTCTGCCTAAAATCTATTCTCTCTTGGTGTATTGTCCTTTGGGAAATAGATGCATCAACGACCACCCCCAACTGGTAAGTGTTCTAACTCGACTTGTCATTTTACATAGAGTAGTCTCCTATCTCTTTCCTTATGCACATGTTATTTCAGCATATTTTTATTCAACTCTTTATCTTATGTTGCATGCTTTACTTTGGTTAGCATAGATCTTGTATGTATATTTTTTTCTTAATCACCCCTATAGTGTTTATATGCCAATAGGGTTCCTTCCTCTTTCTCAATATTGGGCCTTGGAAACCCTAGGTTGTCCTAGTGTAAGTGTTACTTCCCTTTGGGTATGAGATCTTAGCAGTCTTTGTACCCCCTTCGAATTCTATCTATTATGTTTTGGTCGTAGTGTGTCTCTTACTCATTGCCTTGATACCCTGGTTGAATGGATGATAGGAGTGCATGTTGTCTAGACATATTTTTCCCACCACACATTCTTGGTGAACCCGATGTGAACTTCCTTTTGTACCTTCTGATCAAGAAAAACTCATTAAAATCATCCACTTTCAGTCCTTAAAAAAACTAGAAAAACCCTAAAAAACCAATTTTCCTAGATACCTTTGGCCCTTGTGTCAATTGTGTGTAGGGTCGATCATGTCTATTTTGTCCAGATTTCATCCTAGACACCTTTGGCCCTTGTGTAACCATTTTTATAGGAATGATTGTATTGGTACCCTATATATCTGAGATTTTTTTTGGCTAGATCATCTCTCCATCGTGGAGTATCTGGGCCTAGGGCTCTCCAATTGTGATGTGCAGTCATTTCTAAAAACCAATTATCCAAAATCTAATTTTCCTTTCTACATTGTAATGTCCCTTTTTCCAAATTTCGAAGGCATAATTGGATTCCCGGATATTTCTTCTCCTTGGTCGAATTGAAAAGAAGCTGATAATATGTCTTTTATTATTTTATGAATACTTTAAAGTGTGTTAGTGAAGATTATATGGGTCAGCCTTGTTTATTAAGGCAAAATAAATGATTATGAGGGGTTGGCCAAGGCATAATGAATGGACATAAAGGAGAGGTCATGTCTTTTCAGTTTTGGCGCCACCCTTAGAAAAGTATAAATAGGGGTCACGTGTGGGCATTTGAATATAGAACTGAATTTGTAATTAAAAATCCGATTTTGAGAGTTATCTCTCGTCTTCTTACCATTTGGGACGAGGTCCATATGAAGGACGAAAACCCTTCATATTGACTTAAAACAATTATGTATTTGCAGATTATCATTTTATTGAAGATCATTTTGTGCCAATTCTGATTTTATCAGTTATTTCTACTAGTTCGACTTGTATTTGAATGAAATCAGAATTATTAAGCAATAATAACATCAATTTGAATTGCATAATCAAGTCGCCATGTTCTAAGAAGTTCAAATATGCATTTGCACGAATTTTGAGGCAATATTTGGGGAAGTTCAAACACCTCTTTGACTGCTGCAATTTCCAGATTTGCATAATTATTTCCAGCGGTGTATCTTTTGCACAAATCCTTTCGATTTGGCCATAATATTTGTCAAAAATAATAAATAGTCATTTGATAATTGTTAGTGAATGATTATTGGGGAATTTTGGCACGATTTACAAAGATTTCACTATAATTCAATCTGTAATTTAATTATACTCTGCTGTAGTAAAAAAATTAGAATTCTGGAAATTTGATATAAACCCTTAAACAGGGTCATTACAGTGGTATCAGAGCTTGATTCTCAAAAGGCCTGAGGGAAATTCAATGGATAAATTCATGGCGGGACAAGAAAGACTCACGGAAGCCTTGGACCTTCTTGCCATGTCTATCCAAAATCTAATTAATATCAAGCAACCATTGGAAACAGCCCGAGGATCGAGTCCGAAGACCAGAGTTGAAGTCCTACCAGAAGAAGATCCAAGCACCACGGGAAGAGAAAATGTTGAAGCAAGCTACAAGGAATATATGGCTTTTCCCAAAGAAATCCGTGAAGCAATGTCATTCACAGAGTTCATGGAGTTGGATAGTGGAAAATCTAGGCCTAAGCCTAGGCATGCCCAACCACAAAGGGAGACAGAAGAGAAGAGCTTCCAAGTTGCATCAGCAGAAGAAGAGGCAGAAAAAGTAGGACAAGGGAAGATCGATATCCAGCAGGAAGGTAAAAGTTCATTAATGTATGATGATATTCCTTTGGCTTCTAATAATTTTATGTGGTAAGATGTCAAAGAAAAACCAAATTCATGGGGTATGGAGGAGCCCTTGGAGGTCAAAAACAAACCATTGAATGATATTTAGAACAACAATATAAAGGAAGATAATTTTGAGGAGAAACCCATGGGACATGAGCCCCAGAAAAAAAGAAAAATCAGATTTACATATGGGAAAAGATAAGTTGTCAATAGAGGATCAATTTTCGGACATAAATGAAGACCAAGAGCTTATTGGAACTCCCAAAGCAGCAACAACTCGTTGGAGGAAAATTGAAAGCATACATGATCATGGAGAGAACTATGAAGAAGTTCCATGCATGAGAAATTCAAGGTATGATGACATTTTACCTTCTTTAATACCGCTGCCATACTCATATCATGATGAGAACTTTCTCAAGGAAGCATCAGACAAATGCATAGTGAAGGCAAGCACCCGGAAAACAAAGAAGCATGGAGGTAAGGTGATTTTGGAACTTGGTTTATATGCTGATTTAAATTTAGAAGTTTTGAGTATTGTGGGCAGCCCTTGGCATGGAAGTATTTCAGTTTGGGCCTATGTATCAAATCAGATTTTTCACCATAAGTGGATGGCTAGAAATACTCATGTTTCTAATATGATTTATTCTCCTTGGTCACTAATGATGGAACACCTTTGTGCTCATCACACTTCATGGGATAAAGAGGCAAGGAATGTTATTGTTTGCATGAGAATATTTTCAGATAGTATTGAGGACGAAATTAGACATGAGGGCATTTTAGAAGCACCAAATTACAACTCCTTATTTGAAGGTAATCTACATGGGCACATGGTAAGCTTCACATTCTTATTTCATCAGTTATTTGATATAAAGGTTGGTTAAAGTATGGAATGAGTGTTATTCCATTGATCCGGCATAATAACTCAGTTAAGATTGAAAGATATGATCAAGAGCCATAAAGAGGTTGGCTTATGGTGTCTTAAGCTTGCCTTTGTGAGATTATATGCTGCTGATTTGGAACAACAGTCACATCATACAATAATTCAGTTCCTTTTCATTGATCATCCATGATGAGAAGGATTCCTTGCACCACATATTGCTTCAGTAGATGATTCTCATGAATTTCGATGCTTTGTTAAGTGGAAAATGCAAAAGGAAGAAATCTGATTTCAACTCAGAAATTCTGAGTCTTGTAGATGATAAAGGCAGCCCAAGGTATGAATTTTCATATTTCATTTCTCCTTCCATACTAAGCAGTGATGGGTATGATTTTGAGGATGTTAGGGAGATGAATATGATGTATAATGGTCACGTCATGGTTGGTAGATTCTCTCTTAATATTTGGGTGCCATCATTGGCAAAGGAGAAAGGTGACTATCACTCTACCCCTTAAAGGAGACCATAAGATTGCTGATCCGTACATCATTAGAAGACACACATGGTATAGTTGGTCTCATGTACTTTGTTCTTCTCATAAGTTGAACATCATTGGCACCAAGTAAGGTACAAGGTTCTTTGGCTTCTCTCCTTTCTTTGTTATACTTTAGCTTTCTCCTTTCTTTGTGAGCATAGAAGAAAGAATTTGGGGGATCATCTTGCATAAGTTGCTTCGGGTGGTAAGGGACTAAAGGGAATTGAGTTTTGCAAGCTCTCTCCTAGATATTTGGGAATCATCTTCTTTCTTTTTTCAAATAGTGCCAACTCTTATCCCTTCGGAATCCTTGAAGGAAGGATGGATCACATGGATTACACCATGCATGGTAAGAAGTTCATTTTCAGATTTTGAGCAGAAGTTGTGGTGTTTGATTGATGTGCTTGCTTGCATCTTCACAAACTTTTGGGCTTCAAGGAAGGATTTGGAAAAAAAGTAGGAATACGGTATGACTTTTCCACAAAACATTTCATTTTCAGCTGAGTATATGAGTCATTTTCAGTTTACTGCTATTGGGAATAAAGTTTCATGGAAGACATGGATGTTCCTTCATATTGGGAAAGAAATTTCAAAATGTACAAGTTGTTGTCCCATCATTTCTGCGATTGACATCACCATGATCAGCCCTCCTATCATTTCCATAGCTCAAGTCTTTAGCCATGCAATTGATGAATTCATTGTTGAAGATTGATTTTGGCTCAGGGATGGACACTTGGGAAGGGGAACCAGCCATTTCAATTCATGATTTTTGAAAGGATAATGCTTGATTACAGTATTGTACAGGGCAGTCATCAAATGCATAAAGAATGTGGAGTTTTCACTAGCAAGAAGACAATTGCAGGACCTACAGGTACACAAATGAAGACTACAAGGATCACATGTGATCCAGGCGATTGTGATTGCTTGGGGACAAGCAATCTTGGGGACGGAGGACTGTAATGTCCCTTTTTCCAAATTTGAAAGGCATAATTGGATTCCCGGCTATTTCTTCTCCTTGGTCGAATTGAAGAAGATAAAGAGGAAGCAAATAATATGTCTTTTATTATTTTATGAATACTTTAAAGTGTGTTAGTGAAGATTATATGGGTCGGCCTTGTTTATTAAGGAAAAATAAATGATTATGAGGGGTTCGGCCAAGGCATAATGAATGGACATAAAGGAAAGGTCATGTCTTTTCAGTTTTGGTGCCACCCTTAGAAAAGTATAAATAGGGGTCATGTGTGGGCATTTGAAGATAGAAGGAATTTGTTCATTAAAAATCAGATTTTGAGAGTTATCTCTCATCTTCTTATCATTTGGGACGAAAACTCCATATGAGGTCCATATGAAGGATGAAAACCCTTCATATTGACTTAAAACAATTATGTATTTGCAGATTATCATTTTATTAAAGATCATTTTGTGCAATTCTGATTTTATCAGTTACTTCTACCAGTTCGACTTGTATTTGACTGAAATATGAATTATTAAGCAATAATAACATCAATTCAAATTGATTAATCAAGTTGCCATGTTCTAAGAAAATCAATTATGCCTTTACAAAAATTTCAAGGCAATATTTGGGTAAGTTCAAACTCCTCTTTGACTGCTGCAATTTCCAGATTTGCATAATTATTTCCAGCAATGTATCTTTTGCACAAATCCATTTGATTTGGCCATAATATTTGTCAAAAATAATAAATAGTCATTTGATAATTGTTGGTGAATGATTATTGGTGAATTTTGGCATGATTTATGAAGATTTCAGTTCACTATAATGTAATTATAGTCTTTTGTAGTAAAAAATCAGAGTTTTAGAAATTTGACATAAACCCTTAAAAAGGGGTCATTACATACATAGAATGTTGTGTGGTAGGAGCCAATAGAAAGAAGTATGAAAACCACAATAATACCATCTTAGGGGGTAAAGAGGAAGAGGATCAGATTGACGATACCTCTGATCTTCCCCCTGATCAATATAAGGGGGAACCTGAATCAGTGATCCAAAAACATCTTCTTGACTTCATATTTGAGTAGCTTGACAATAGGGTAGAAATGAGGAAGGCTATATGCGGCAGGCTCATCTGAGAATGCCTCTGGTTCTGACCCTACTAATCTCATCCTTCAACTCATAGACAAAATGAGCCAACAACAAACCGCTACTGTAACTCAACTTCTCCAAATGCAAACTAACATGGTTCAAATGGTTAACCATCCCAACCCAGGCTCTTGGGGGTGCATTTCTCCCTCCCTTTCCTAATGTACCTAATGGGGCACCTATTTCCCAGCCTCCTATTCATAACAAAGTTTTGTGGGCAGTCCAACAAGAGTCTCTAGCACCCTATATTTCTAGTATGGATATTGGAGGCATTGCCCCTTCCATTTCCTATGATGGATCAACCAATCCCACTCTCCACATCAAATATTTTGGTAATATTTATAAGGAATGGATTAAAGTTAACTCCTATACTACTACTAATATTTTAGCTAAGACCCTTACTAGGGATGCCTTAGATTGGTATCATACTTTACCCCCTAACTCCATAGTGGAGCTAGAATATTTGGTAACAACCCTAGTCAATGAGTTCCAATATCATGATTTCTTGAGAATAATATCAATGCTTTCATTAATTGTCAACAACATGAGAATGATTCAGTGCAAGCATTTATCAAACATTGGAAGACTTTGTCTACTAAAGAAGAACATAACATGCCAAATGATAGCCTATTCCAACTTTTCCTTTGAGCTCTAGAACCTCACCTTCAATATAAGGTTAGGTATTTCTCTCCTACTTCCTTAGATGAAGCTTTTGAACAAGCTAAAAGGAAAGAATACCTCATGAGGGATTTTGAGAAGGCTCCTCCTAAAGCACAAACAACCAAACAAGTGTAAATCCTCTAAAAGTCAAAGAACAAGAACGCCACAGATGACAGAGTCTTAGATACTCTTCCTCTTATGGCTTCTTCAAGTAAGAATGTCTTCAATATTGATTAGAAAGCTAATAATAATAAAAACCAGCCTGTTTATTATCAACCATTGACCAAGGATGAGTTGAGATGATGCATGCCTAAGCCATTTAGTCAAATCCTTGATCCTTCTCGACCTATCCCTCAATGGCATGATGAGAACAAGTTTTTTGGTGTGGCATGCTAACTGGGGCCATTCTCATGAAAATTTTCATGCCCTTCACATGAACCATTTCATTCTTCCTAGGTCCTCAATTTGATCATGATGCCATCACTAGAGAGTTTTTGACCGAAGTGGTCAAGGCTCGTGATGCCCAAAAAGAAAAAGATCGCCATAATGCTATTAACCAAGCTAACAAAGAGCTCAAAGTCTTCTTTGATCCTATGCCTAACCATAGTATAGTGAAAGTTCTAAGAAATCAGAAAATGCTACAACAAATGTAGTTGATCCTGATTATCCTCCCAAAAACACGGTTTCCATTAATGATGTGAGGCATGTTATAACGTACATAGAACCTGAATATCCTCCATCATTTCAGCCTCAGACTCATAGGGTCATCTACCCTTGTGTCTTTCATAATCAGATTCCCAAAGACAAAATCCCATCTTCTGCAGATGCCATCGACCCCTGTGGAAAAACTAGTACAGGGTTGAGGGTGTCTGAAACCCTTCCTCCAATCATAGACACCTTCAGGCTGGCCGATGGCATCGAGCCTAAAAAAAAATCAATTTTTGAAGTATCCCTGATTACTTCTCCTCTTTCTAAAATTGTTTCTGAAGATCATCAACACTCTCAGCCTACTAACTTAGTCCATCCATGATGAGTGGGATCCTCTAGAAGAACTTTCTCATTTGCTAAGCTAGGTTCCCTTTTTAGAGCTCTTACACACATCACCTCACCATTGCGAGTGCCTCGTGATTTCTCTCTTTGATATGAACATCCCTTTTCCTCCTACTTTGGGAAGTCTCTTACATTACACGGTTCAGAAGAAATTATCCACTGTCAATGCAAGGAGATTTCCATTTGTACAAATCTTACCAAAAACACTCAAACTTGTATCCATTTCCCCATAGATGTTATGATTCTAGATGAACTCTTGCTTCGGGAAGATGATCCTCCACTTTTCATCTCTATACAAATTGGTCAAAACACAGTTAAGCATGCCCTCATCGACGAAGGTGTCGGCACATGTGTGGCCTCCTTATATTTCATCAAGGCTCTTGGTTACTCAATAGACAACATAAAAACCACATGTACTACTTGTCAGGGATATGATCATCAAAGATGCCTCCCATGGGTTGCATTTGGTTTCCCATCACTATTCCTCCTAGGACCATACATGTAAAATTCACGGTCTTTAATTTCCCCTTATCTTATAATATCCTCTTAGGTCAACCTTGGACCCATCGTATATGTGTGGTCACTTCCTCTACATATCAATGTGTCAAGTTTTCTCATCAAGGGGCTATCTATAAGATTCAAGGTGACCCAAATCCTTGGAACTACAACACTCTTCAACAAAAAGGGACATATAAATTCCTGACCCTTAAAGAAATATCTCCTATCCCATTTCGTGAATATCAGAGTGCTTCAACTATCCTGTTGAGTCTCTTCATGGAAATGCAGGTCATCCAGAATTGGTTGGGTGCATGCCTCCCAATCTCTTAGATTCTGATGATGACAAGCCCAATGAGATCACTGTTAGGATCAACACCTCTGATTTACCATATCTCATCATATCCCAATTTCCTCCTAACTTGTGGCCTCGTAAGAAGGAGCCATCCATTCCCATTACCATCTCACGTACACCTCCACCTCCACCAGAGAAAATGGTTCAATTAGAAACCATAGTTGACTCTTGTGTGATAGATATCTCTACTCCTAACTACAATGAAACTACACTTTGATGATCCCCATTTGGCCTTTATGCTTTGGATTGATCCCCATTTGCCAAAGCTCGATAATAATTATGCCCAAATTGGCTAGTCAAGATAGATGATTTGTGATAGAGTTACCAAAATAAAAACCCTTCAAATGAAGCCCAAAGCTCCTGATGTGAACCATTATTTTACAAGAAGACTCCTCACACTCAGTCGAGACCTCTCCCAGCAGACTGGTGCCTGAGCCTCAGATAATCCTGTCATCCTCACCCTCTCCTCATGATTCCACTACTAAATCACGTGATGTACCTCCTTATTTGAATGAAGGGAAGTGCATATCTAGTTTATACTATGAAGTTGATGACCTTATGGATGAAAAAGTACAAGATGTGGACATCATCCATGCTGACCCATATCAACCATTCACATCCTCCCCTACCTCTCACCCTTATGGATCCTTGATCCTCTGGGGAAGAGCCATATTGTACATTGCATGAGGCTCCACGGCACGATGTATCTGATTGCAGAGCCTACAAAAGACACATGAAGAAGCTTAAAGCCGAGGTTAAAAGAGATCAAGCTCAAAGGCTACACAAACTTCCACCTCTCAGCCCCACTTTATTGTTCACACCATGGCTACTGCTTACATACTGACACAAACTGTCGGGTCATGTGTAGCAGATGCCGGGTTCCTGAATCCTCTTCACGTGGAAGAAAATGTAGATATGAATCCTCCTAGAGCTGCCATCCTTCCCCTAGAACAACTCAACCTCAACCAACTTATGGACCACCACCTCATCCTGATCCCCATCCCACCATGGACAATATTCAATGTGACATTCTCACCTGACTAGAGGATCAGATAGATGACACCTTATTCACCACAAGATCTGAGGTGCACCGAAAGGTTGTTATCACACAACATGCCATAGAGGACCTCATGACTCATGTGCCCGAAGCCATATCTTGAACCAAGTTGACAATATCATTATTGATCTACTTTACAATCATTTGCCCCTCGTGGCTAGACATCATCTTTATGAATACATTAACAACATTTTTCTTTGGCCTGGGCTCTCGCCTCCGCTTGGGCTCTCGGCCCCCCTTGGATTTTACACACATCTCCAAATATCTTATCCTTTTTGGGATCTCCACCCACTTGGTTTATCATCACCTCTCTTTTTCCCTGACATCTCCTACCATTGGAATGTCACAATCTTGATTCCACCTATTTTGGCTTCGATTCACCCTGGCCTTTCCTAGTGGATCACCATGGTCTTGTGCATCCTCTCTTAGGTTCTTGACCTCACTTGGATTTATTTTTCTCTGACAGCACCCTGACACCCTATTATCAGTTGTCTTGGCCTCTTTTCTTCTTATTGGATTTTTTATCGCGTGGGTTGGGATATATCCTATCAATTTTCCCTCCCACCATCTTACCTAAATATCATTATCATTCTTCCTAAGTACCATGAGTATTACCACATACATGCATGAGGAAAGAAAGGAAAATGATAAGTAAGGAATCATTTATCATTTATAATTACATCAATATCAAAAAAATACCATCATATCCAAATCATCAAAATCATTATATATGTATCTAATTATTAGTTTTATATTGAATAAAAACATCATAATCCATCATCAATATCTATACAATGTGGGTCAAATCCTCACCCCCTTATATCATCTGGTCAAACATCTATCACCCCTTGGGGGGGTCTCCAAATGCTTTGTGTCGAGTGTGTCACATTGGATGCTTGGGATGTGTGAGCTAGAGACTCTGCCATAAATCAAGATTTGGAGGCCTCTCCTTGTTCTCTCGCTAGCTCTGCCTCTAGCCTCATAATCCTCTCTGCAATGCTCTTGACATCTGAAAGGCATGTTTCCTACTCCTAAACTAAGGCACCTTGTGCCTGCAATAAGCTCTGCAACATCACATCTATGTTGTTGATGCCTACCAATGCCTACACATCTCTTGATCTCTATAGTTCTTTGGAAGCCTCCCTAACCAATTGAAATTCTCCCATTGACTTGCCATCTGATGACGTTGTGGGGTCCACCATGACTAAGGTATCCTAAATATCCAATACTGGGTCTAGGATCTCGTGGTGCACACTCTCTATCAAGGAGTGTCACTCCTCTGTCATCCGCCTTACAAAACAAAATTTCATTAATCAGTACTAATCTCACGATATAGTCATCAAAGGTATTATTTACATCTCTAAATAAAATCATCACAATAATGCATACCTAGATTCTCAGCTCTCTCAATGACAGTCTCAGCATCTCCGCAGTCGCCCAATACCACCTCATCCTAGTCATATCAACGAGGTCTCCCTCCAACGTATTGTGCCCATCTCTCTCGGGGCACCAAAATCATATCTCCTCTGCGACGGGTCATGGGCCTGTCTCACAGTTGTAAGGCCATCTCCATCCCCAGTGGCATCAAGTAACCACCTCCTAGTCACCACATCTTATGCTCTCTCAGCCATGGTGTTGGTTGTCTCTCCTCTCTCCCTCTGGTGCTAGGACTAGCTGCACCTGTATCTCCCACCCGTGGGCCCAAGTCGGAAGGTCCTCCATCGGATCCCTCATTGAACTATCAACTATAATGATCTCTATGGTGGGTCTTGAGCTTCCCCACCTCACCATCTCTACCTCTAGCCTTGTCTTCCTATGGCCCATACTCTCTAAGGTCATACAGTGATGGTACTCTATCCATTACACCTACAACCTCCCTCACATGTCCTTTCTGTAGGCTGGTAGTGGTGGTACCACAACAGGATCTGGCTGCCCCAAACTATCTAGGTACACTTTCCATCGGGTGGGTCTCTAACCAATGCAAGTAATGTCTTGTTACCTCATCAACTACATTTAAGTCCTCTGCCCTAGGCCAACTAGGCCACTGATCAACATTCCCTATGTAGGGCTCCCATATGACATCATCTGGATGTAACTATCGTAGCAAAATGATACGCTAGAAGTACTCTCACTGTCAGCCCCTGTGTGCCCACTAAAGTACTCTCAGGGCATCTATTATACTATGGACAAATGGCATCCCTGTGGGCCTATACATTGAGAAATATCTCATAAATCCATGCCATCAACAATATAATGGGACCCATGGTCCTCTGTGCTCTCCGTCAGACCCTATATAAGTCATGCACTAATTGTACCCATATAGTGGTCCCCCAACTAAATAATGTACCCTTCTCAATCACATCTCTGCAGGCGGCCACCAGATACAACATAATGATGTTTTCTTCCTTGTGACACAATATGTATGCCATAGTAATGCACATAACCACCTTCTAGATAACTTGAAATCTTTCCTCACAAATATATTGTGTTGCGTTGAACACTAAGCATCCTTCTACTCATATGTCTCACTTCTACATGGCCCATGGCTAAGGCCCTCCTCTTTGCAATATCTAGGGTAAGATCACAATGCATGTGAGCCCCTCTAATTGGTAAGCCTAATATCTCATGCACATCCTGAAGTTTCATGGTCGTCTCAACCATCTCGCCTACCCACCACCGAAAGGTGTTAGCTCGAGGCTCCCATGTGGTCAAGAACATCTACAGTAAATCTAAATTCAATGGTATCCTTGGGCAATCTTGCATGATGCCCCCAAAGCCCCATCCATGTAGTTACATGTCACCTCTACTTCTGTCAATCTAAAAATTAATCCATTAAGCCATGCAACATAAACCCCCCGCCATAGGTGGATCATCAGATCTCTCTACATTCACAAATAAATAAAATCTAGGCATTAGATTCCTCAAAAATCAATTTAATATCCAAAATTATAATAAGTCGCATGCTTTTCTAAATATTCCTTACACCATCAGCCCTCTATTACACCATCAACCCCTGTCAAATTTTTGAAGGTCCCTGACGCCATCGCCCTGTTTTTCAGGGGGGTCTAATGGCGTCCAGTTCCGTATGACCGCATATTTTAAAAAATTAAAAGCAAAAATTAACTAAACAACAAAGCTAAAATAAAATCCCTCCCAAACCCACTTGCATTTTATCCTACCCTCTCTAATGACATAAGTTTGATTAAAAATGATGCTCTAATATCTTCGTAATCCTAAAAAGACCAAATTTCCCCTAATCTACCTAACAAAATTAAATGCAACAACTTACCCATGGTTATGCTCCACCACGTGCACCTCCTCATTGGCCCATGCCTCCTCCTCACACTCATGTCATATCATCATGCTAATCTCAAATTCGAGGATCCCAGAGCTCAATTCTCTTAATTCCATGCTTAGCAATGCCCAAATAAAAATAAAAAATCCTATATAAGCATAATATTTCTATTCAAATTCGGTCATGGTGGCCCTCAATCTTCAAATACCCATCATTTTAGTTCCCGATCTCTGAAAAATCCTCCATCTATTGCATTGGGATCATGATCTTCTCCCACTCCTTTTGACATATTATATGCCTTGTCCCACTCTTTGGCCAAAAATCACAATTTCCGAACCTATGACATCCATCCCATGGGCCCCTAGCTAGGTGATTTATGTCTTATTTTACTGATGATCCTCTAGTGTTTCCTTTCAATTTTTCTTCTCCAGGGTTCTAGTAGCATGGATTGCACCCATACGTGGCAGGATGACTGACACTATCAGGTACACATTGGTGGGTATATTTCATTTTAGCTAGTCCTTTATTTACTTTCAACATCTACTTTTGATTTCAGTGTTATGTATCATTCTTTCTTCTGACTACCCCATGTTTTGCTATTGTGACATGTGGTAATCAATGGTTGGGGCATATGTATACACCTAATTTTTCATGCTTTATATTTTCATACATGTTACTAACAATTTCTCTTCCAGGTTAGAGGTCACTAATGCATCTATTTCTGGGAATGGGTGCCTTAAGGGGCTCATTCTAGGATAGGGGTATGGTTATTCATGTAACCATTGGGTTAGGGATGATACATGGAGAGAGAATAGATTTTGGTCCTATTTATTCACCTCTTTTGCTTTTATCTTCTTACTTTACTTTACACCCTTATGACACCTTACTTGCACATGACCATATTATTTTTTCCTTGCATCACTTATGTTCTTCATGACACATTACACACACCACTTGTCATCCCCCCTCCCTAGCCAATGCCATCACCCACGTGCGTGATTGCATTGGTGCATTTTCAAAATTCCTGGCCAACGCCTTCACCCATGGGTGATGCGTCATATAAATACCAAAAAGACAATTTCACAACATAAGAACATACACACATCACAGAGATATATACAAGAACTTGCCATTTTCTCTTCTCTTTTGCGTCAACTTGCATCTGCTCACTCAACTCTTGGATTTCTTGCACCTTGACTCTTGGATTGGATCTTCTTCTTGTTGGATTGGTTTGCTTGCACTCTTGGGTCACCTATAGTGAGTTAGGACATGATTTTTTCCCCTTCTCCACCCAAAATCTATTCTCTCTTGGTATGTTTTCCTTTGGGAAATAGATGCATCAATGACTGCCCCCCAACAGGTAAGTGTTCTAACTTGACTTGTCATTTTTCAAAGAGTAGTCTCCATATCTCTTTTCTTATCACTTTATGTTAGTCTAGCATCTTATACACATGTTAGGTTAACATACTGTTATTCAGCTCCTTATCTTATGTTGTATGCTTTAATTTGGTTAGCATAGATCTTGCACATTTATTTTTCCCCTAATCACCCCCATAGTTCCAATAACCCAATAGGGTTCCTTCCTGCTACCTTGTCTATGTTCATTGATGAGCTCCAAACACAAGTATAGTAATAGTGTTACAGAGAAACTATTTTAGCCAAATAGCCAAGCTACGACATACAAGTTTAGTCAAGGATTATATCCAACAGTTTCAAAATCTATCCTTACGAGTGAATGACATCTCAGAGGGTCATCTAAATGATCTCTTCTTGGGTGGACTCAAGGATAACATCCAACATGATGTTCACCTTCTTAATCTAGGTTTGATATCAGAATCCATGATCATTGCTTGGCATGTGGAGGAAAGAGATATGGTAAAACAAAGGAGCTTCACTAATCACAAGGAACACATGAATCTAGCACCATATTTTCCCCAACTGACATGATTGACCCCTCAACAAATCAAAGAGAAACAAGTAAAAGGCATATGTTATAATTGTGATAGCAAGTGGAGAAAAGGACATAATGTCCCTGAGAAGAAGTTATTCTACATTGAGGGTCCTAATGAGGAACAAGATGAGGAGGAAGCAACTGATGCAGAGGAAGAGGTTCTTGAGATTGAGGTTGAAGAATCTCAACCAACTATTTCTTGCCATGCCATTTCAGGAATCAACACCCCACAAACACTCAAGGTTGTTGGGTTCGTGAAGAAGCAAAGGGTGAAAATATTAATTGACTCATAAAGTACTCATAATTTCATCAATCATAAGTTGGCATATGCTTAAATTGTTTCATTTATCCAACACCAAAATTTCAAGTCATGGTTGCAGATGGAGGTAAAGTTAGTTGTTCAGGAAAATGCCATAAGATTAAGCTATCTATGGGAGATTACCTGCTAGAGGGCCCCATGTATGCCATTTCAATGGGGGTCCAATGGCTTACTACTTTGGGAATGGTGGAGATGAACTTCCAGGATTTGTTCATGCGGTTCCATTCTGAAGGAAGGAATTTTGAGTTTCATGGGATGAAGGCTAAAGCTCCATAGTTGGTAAGTTCTCATCAAATGTAGAAAATTCTTAGGAAGGGTGCAAGTGAGTTTGTGGCACAATTATTCTCAATGGAAGCTCAACCATCAAAAGGCCCTATACCATTATATCTATAAGCCATTATTAATGAGCACTCAATTGTGTTTGGGGATATGCTGAAAGGGTTGCCACCTAAAAGAGATCATGATCATGTTATTCAGCTAGTACCAGGAAGCCAACCACCCAACATTCGACCTTATAGGTACCCTTATCTCCAAAAGAGTGAGATTGAGAAGATGGTACAAGAGATGCTAGAAGCAGGTATTATTCACCATAGTCAAAGTGCTTACTCTTCTCCAGTGGTGATGGTCAGAAAGAAGGATGAAGGTTGGTGCATGTGTCTAGACTACAGGGAGCTCAACAAATACACAATGAAAGATAAGTATCATATTCATGTCATTGAAGATTTGTTAGATGAATTACATGGTGTTGTTTATTTTACAAAATTAGATCTTCGATCAAGATACCATCAAATAAGAATTTGTGATGAAGATATTCATAAAACAACATTTAGGACACATGAAGGGTCACTATGAATTTCTTGTAATGTCCATTTGGCCTTACAAATGCACCATCTACTTTCCAGAGTTTGATGAATTCAATCTTTTGGCCATTTTTGTGGAAGTTTGTCTTGGTATTCTTTGATGATATATTAATCTACAACAAAACATGGGAGGAACATTTACAACATGTCAATAAAGTATTGGACACTCTTGAACAACACCACCTTTATGCCAAGCCCTCCAAATGTGCTTTTGGGGTAAGAGAGGTAGAATACTTGGGTCATATCATGTCTTATGAAGGTGTAAAAGTGGATCCTCATAAGATCCAAGCTATGGTGGATTGGCCAGTTCCTAAAACCCTCAAAAACCTCAGGGGATTCTTAGGGCTTACAAGTTATTATCATAGGTTTGTGAAGAATTATGGTAGAATTGTAACACCACTCACATCCTTATTGAAGAAAGACTCTTTTCATTGGAATGAGGTAGAAACCCATTTGAATCACTGAAGAAGGCCATGTGTACCACTCCAGTTTTGGCTACCCCAGATTTCTCCAAAACCTTCATTGTTGAATGTGATGCTTCAGGGTGTGGCATAGGTGTAATACTTATGCAAGAGGGCCACCTTATTGCATTTGAGAGTCATCAACTCAAAGGTAAGAACCTCTCAAAACCAACTTATGAGAAGGAAATGATGGCTATTCTTCATGCAGTCAAACAATGGAGACCATATCTCATGGGTCATCACTTCAAGGTAAAGATAAATCATGATAACTTGAAATACTTCTTAGAGAAAAGAATCTCATATGAAGAACAACAAAAATGGGTCACTAAGATGTTGGGATATGACTTTGAGATCATTTACAAAAAGGAAAAGAAAATGTGGTAGTTGATGCACTATCTAGGAGAGATGAGTCCACAGAGGCATTATTAAATGTCATGTCCATACTACAGGAAGATTGGGTAGATCAAGAAAGATCCGAATGGAAGAATGACATAAAAACCAAAAATCTCATTCAAAATCTCCAACAGGATCTAGAAACTTTAAAAAAATTGTGTGGAAGGGGGATGCATTGTGGTATAAGGACCAGTTGTACTTATGAAAAACTCTACCCTTAAAAATCAGGTTCTCTCAGAGCTCCATGCTTCTCCAGTGGGTGGCCATTCTGGATTCCTAAAAACTTATCATAGAGTTAAGCAAGATTTCTTTTGGGAAGGGTTGAAAGCAAATGTCTAGAAATTTGTGGCCGAATGCTTGGTGTGTTAGTGTAACAAGGGTGAAACTATTAAGTCTCCAGGACTTTTGCAGCCTCTATCTATTCCTAGTGAGCAGTGGGAAGAGGTTTCCATGGATTTCATCACAAGATTGCCAAAATTTGAAGGAAAAGTGTAATTATGGTGGTGGTGGATAGACTCACCAAGTATGCTCATTTTTTTCTTTGTCACATCCATTTATAACAAGTACAATTGTCATATATTTTATGGATATAGTTCAAAAGCTACATGGAACACCCAAGATTATAGTCAGTGATCATGATCCTATATTTACTAGTAATTTTTGGACTGATTTATTCTCATGTTTGGGTACTCAATTGGCTCGTAGTTCATCATATCATCCCCAAATTGATGGACAAACTGAGGTAGTAAACAAATGTTTGGAGGGGTATCTATGATGCTTTACTTTAGATAAGCAAGAGAGATGGGTTAAGTGGCTACCACTTGCAGAATGGTGGTATAACACTTCATTTCACACTTCATCCAAAATGTCCCCATTCCTGACATTATACAGTTACCATCCACCATCCCTCACTTCCAATTTAAGGGTCCATCCTAAAGTAAGAGTAGTTGAAGATCACATTCAACACCAACAGGAGGTTCTCTCTAGCCTAAAAGAGAACTTGGTCATGGCACAAAACCACATGAAGAAACAAGCTGATCAACACCATAGTGAATGAAGATTTGAAGTTGGAGACTTGGTTTTTGTGTGATTGCATCCATATAAGAAACTATCTTTGAAAAAATAGAAAAATATAACAAGCTTTCACCCAAATACTATGGGCCTTATCAAGTGTTGCAAAAAATTGGTAGTGTGGCATATAAACTGGAGCTTCCTCAGTCAAGTAAAATACATCCAGTTTTCCATGTTTCTTGCCTGAAAAAGGTCATTGGGCAGAAGGTGTCTTCTCAATCAATATTACCAGAGCTTGATGAAGAGGGATATATCATCTTGGAACCTGAAGGAATCCTACATACACACACTAAGAAGTTGAGGACAAGGGTCATCACCAAGTATCTGATCAAATGGAATAATTTGGACATTGAAGATGCAACATGGGAGGATGAAGCATTCCACAAGAAGCATCCAAAGATTACCAACATTGGGGACAATGTTTCTTTGAAGGGGAGGGGCATGCTACATGCCTTTAACCCTAGTTCATATATCAGGGATATGGATAGTTGACAACTTGTGGCTAACATAATCTCTTATCATGTCATATCATAATTATTTATGCTTTCATATGCTTAGTAGGTCAACCTTAGGGATTTAGATAGTATAGTAGGGTATATATAAGAGTTAATAAGTAGTAGATATTCATCATATTGAACACTTTAGTCTTATTGTATGGTTTGGAGGTTTCCCCCTCGAAGTGGATAAGTCATTCTACTTGCATATTGATATCATTTCTCTATATTTTGGATGTTATACTATTCCTGATATTCAAATTTATCTAATTAATTTCATTATTCGGTGACATCATAAGAATCGGATTTGACTAAATCTTTGCAGAGATTTCCAAAGGCCTTGATATGTAGTGTAGGGTTTGTAGAACCGTCATAGGTGATGGGATGAGTGATTCTTCCAATGTCTACAAAAGCAATGTAGGGAGTGAGAGGATCTCTTTGAAAGGATTGAAGAACCTTTTTATGGATAAGTGGTTAAGAATGGTTACTCTATTAGTATACCGACCATAAGAGGAGGGGGTTGACCTTGGTTTTCCATGCCCTGAGAGACCATTTGTGGTTGATTAGTGAGATGAAATAGATTGGTTTTCATTTACAAGAATTGATTTGTAGTCATAACTTGTTGATTGGTGATGATTCACATGATGAGTTGAGTGGGATCATTATTTGGAGGAATATTTTTGTTATTGGTTGGATCAACATTCACTTTATTTGGAGGAGGCTTAGTACAATTAATATCTGAGTACAACTTTCTAGAAAGATAGTCTTCAATGCAATTGTGCAGCATGTCAAGTGACTCTCCTACATATTTAAGGAATTGTTGAAGAAACTTTTGCATAGGAGTATAAGTAGACTCAAGTACATCTTCATGTTCCCCTTCTAATTCAGTTTCAAAGATAGTTTTTCAAATGTTGGATTTGGTTTGTATGTTATGGGATTGAGGTTTTGGCTTGTTGGCATTGACAACTCCTATGGAGAAACAATCAACATAATGAGGAACCAACTTAGGAAAACCATCAACGTCATGGTTTTTGTTGTCACATAGAGATGGTTTGGCATGGAATGTAGTAGAATCACTAAGTAAGTACTCCATTATGAAGTAAGGATGATTGAAAGAGGTTTTTTGGAAATAGTTTTCCGATGTGATTTGTCATGCAAGAAGTTTACACAGGGATCGATGACGTTAGAAAGGCTAAATGTGAAATCAAAGAGTTTTAGAAAACGATCAGCCATGCAAGAAGTTTTCATAGGGGTTGATGGGATTTTAATGGGATGATGGGATGATCAAGGCACAAACAAGATCAGTTGTGCAATAGGGCTCTAGACAGGGGCCAATGATATAGAAAAATAGGAAAAAATAAAAAGTAAAGAAAATCTAACCTAAATTAGGGTAAAGTAAGATTCACATCAGGTTCACCAAAGTGTATGACAGGTAAAGATAGGTTACCAACTAGGTTCTCAAATATATGAAACAAATCTAAATCCGGACACACAAGGTAGGTACAAAGGTGCTCAACGAGCGCTAGTGTTATAATTATGGAGGATAGTAACCCTAACCCTAGGATAGTTATGAATATCAAATGCATATATCTAAGATAAAATATGTATCCTACTAGGATTCAAAATAAGATTAATCAAAGAATGGATAAAGCCAATGGGTGTAATATAATAAGATTATACAATAAATCAAAACAAGCATCTAACTACTCTAGTCTATAACAATCAATGACCAATAAATAACATACAAGTGCAAGTAAAATACTATGAAGGGTTAGAAATACTAATATTTCAAGTGTGTGTCACTAGTGATGCATAATCCTCCCTAGACGTAATATCATCGAGAGAGAATTGCTATGGGTACCAAACCTCTCTATATTTGTGCCCTTTTGATATACCCATCAATACGTGGACGAAGATTTTCCTCTCAATATATGTGGTCACACATGAGATATGTTAACACACATGAGAACAAAATGGTATGTTGTATAGAAATAGTACATGAAATGTATCTGTTTGGTTAATGAAACCTACTTAGAGGGATATCTTTATATGTGGGTGACGAATCCTGATATACTCATGTTTTCCCAATTTTAAGATTTACATCAAACGATCACGATGGATTTGAAATGGAGAGAGCACAAAATGAGTGAATGTGTCCTTATAATGGAAATTTTTGAATTTTTATTTTATTTTTCGGGCTCTTCGGCCCCTTTAGAATAAATCCCCTTTTTGTTTTGAAAATTTAGAAAAATTAAAAAAATGATTTTACCCCAATTGAGGTAGTTATAACTAACTATAAATGCTCACCTTATTTTTTAAAAATTTCCACTATTTGCAAACTTTCTCCTATAGAAGTATTTTCAATAAAATAGAATGCTAGGCAAGGGGATAAGGGTTGAATTCAAGACCACTCGCTCAATCTAACACTTGGAAAGAGCGATTTTATCACTTAGGATACTAGCTTGAAAAAAAGACGAATTGGTCAAGGTCGAGATACAAGGATGCCATGGTCACATTTTGTCCAGATCGGATTTGAAGTAGATTAAAGAAATTCTCCGTTTGGTTAATCTAATAGAGTGGATCCTTTCCATCAAACTTATGCATTTCCACTTTTTGCATCATGTTTTGGGACTCCAAAGTGTTTGGATTTGGAATGGGCTGGCTAGAAGATCCACCATGGCTAATTTGTCCATTAATTTGACTTGAAGATTCACCTTGGTTGATCTGAGTAGGATTGAGTTGTGGCTAATTTGGAAGATGATGATGAACCTTTAGATTGGTACTGAGTTGTTGCATGGTATCATCCAATCGTTGATTGATCTTTTATACATCTCCGTTATTGGCCATCTCAAACTGTCGGATTCGCAAATTATACTCGACTTGGCTCACCTTATGATCCACCAAGGTAAACCCTAGCACTGAGTGTGCCTTAGTTACCCCTTCTGACTCAAAATCCTCAACTATTACCTCACCCTTGTCTAGGGTTTTACCTAGAGAGATTGAATTCTTTTTGCTTCTTGTGGAAGGCCCCACCATGATGCCCCAAAATAGTAAGATTTAGGGATCAATACCAAAATTAAGGGCTTGGATTTCGAGAAGATTTCAACCAAATATGAAAACACTCAAAGAACATACTAAAATTAATTTTTTATCCTCTTTTCGAAAATGTAAAGAACTTGGAAAAATTCCACAATTTGTAGCCTATAGAGTGAATTTATGAAAAACACTAAAATTACTATAACTTTTGCAAAAGAGAAAAAAATTCTGAAAGTTTTAGAGAAACCTTACTTGGAATGGGTTGCAACTATGGTAAAAAAATTTGCAGAAAAATTCGCTACCGTTTTGGAAATATAGCAATATCTTCACAATTAGGGTTTTGACTTAATTTTGGCCAATATCGCAGCTCTGATACCACTATTAAGGAAATTACTTAGATAGATCTGAACATCACCAGTAATAGAACACCAAAGAAGACAAAAGTATATAGAAATGATCAGAATATGCAAGTATAATGACTTAGCCACTTTGAGGGGGCAACCTCCAAACCAAACAATAAGACTCAAATACTCAATATGGTAATGATATCCTACTCTTTAGCTCCTATATATACCCTATTAAACTACCTCGAGCCTTGAGGCCGACCCACTAAGCATATGAAAGCATAAATAAATATGACATGACATGATAAGAGATTATGTTAGCTATAGGTTAGCTATCCATATCCTGACATATGATCTAGGGTTACGGGCGTAGCAATAGGGCCCTGCAAAATCATAACGAAGTTTGCACAAAAAGCGTATGAGATTGAGTTGCCCATAGGCATTGATGTCTCTAACATCTTTAATGTGTCAGATTTATATCCATATTGCAAAAGTCAAGAAGGAGTTGAAGACTCAAAAACAAGAGATGGCAAATTAGATTGGAGAGAGAAGATGCCGAAAAGAGTGTGTGAAGAAGTTATTAACACCAGGGCTAAGAAGAGATGCAAGGAGGAGAATAAGGAGTATTTGGTCAATTGGAAAGGAAAGAATATTGAATATGCAACTTGGTTGATTGTTGTGGATGCTACGAAACATGGGATTTTGATTTCTTGAGTAGGGTCTCAAGTTTTCAAAATTACCTGAAGTATATAGTGCGGACTACATAGTAATTTACCTCCTTTAAAAATAAAAGTTATTTTGCAACATTTTTTTTCGAATTATGATGATTGAATTCATTCAATATAAAGAACCATCATGCTAACTTATAATTCCTTGTTTCCATCTAATCATATAGTCATCGAATGCATTTACATAAGATTAAAAAAAAGTTTTATCTTTTAAAATTCTATAATCTTGCTTCTATTGAACTGTATGCTTGTGAAAACATCCAAACATTTTCCAAATTGACTAAACAAAAAAAAACGAACTAGCCACATAACTCATTATGTCTTTGAACATCATGAATTGCATCTCCTAGTATGAATCTTTTCACTAAAATGCGTAGAAAAATTTAAGAAGCCTAATGTAGTTGTGGATGAGGTTTGTAAACAAACTTTAGTTGAGGCATATGAAATTCGTTCTTCACTAGCATTTACTGCATTTACTAGGTATGCAACTGATGAAAAATGTCTCCAATTCGTATCTTGGAATGTGAAATTTTGTAGTTACCGGTCTTTGTTGGGTTTGTAGTCCAATGAAGAAAGTAAGCAATTTGATCATGTTGTGACCTGTATCTGCAATGTCCCTCTCAATCCTGTGAACGTCTTCTATCATGTTGTTTACTGGACATTTGTGTGGTTCTCATCCTACCAGGCTGGTGAAATTCTGTTGCTTTCAGTGTTTATTGGGTTTGTAGCACATGAATAAGGGGAACCAATTTACCATCATGTTCTATGTACTTACTACCTTTTGTTCTCAAACCTATGAAGTTCTTCTGTCACATTGTTTCTTGGAAGTTCTTCCAGTTCTCATCCTCCCAAGTTCCTCCCCTTTCAAACTTATAGTGACTACAAATGTTTTCCTTTCTCTATTCAGTTGACCCTAACTATCAAGAGATGCTCTCCCCCTCATCTTCCATCTTTGGATTTACTGCAACATTTCAGCTTGTATTTTGTCCATTGGCCAAGCATCTTTTCATTTCCTTCAAGCATTCCTCCCATTTTGCTAATTCCCATTCTACATATTATCCTCCATCCTTTCATTCTAGACGTGCAGGCTTCCTGAAAAATAGT
Source organism: Taxus chinensis (assembly GCA_019776745.2). Lineage (NCBI taxonomy): Eukaryota > Viridiplantae > Streptophyta > Pinopsida > Cupressales > Taxaceae > Taxus > Taxus chinensis. The sequence goes on along the minus strand of JAHRHJ020003444.1, from coordinate 94,936 downwards.
TCAATGTCATGACATCTCCATGGTATAATAAAACAGGGCTTTAACAAATACCGCATCAGTATGTAAATGCAGTGATCCACAATGCATACTATACGTCTGATTTTATTAAGTCAACTACATGGTCTAGATCTCCAAACAATTAGAAAAAACAATTTTCAGAAACTGAAAATTAAACTTGATTTCTTATCACTGCAGGTCTGACATGATGCACGTTGTTATAGTGTAATCGTATGTTTACAGATTGCTTCACTTGGCATCACCAATAATCTCCGCAAACATGTTGTCCTTGTTTGAAGTGATGGAACTGGTTTGCAATTCTCACAACATTTTTTCTTGCAACAATCTTGAAGATATAATTGGTTGCAGTGTAGGGATAAACCCATACTCATCATTCAATACATGTCTTGAATCTGGAAAATAGCCAGCCGCCTTCATCTCCCAAGACAATTTCACCATATAAATCCTGTGTCTGTGGGTGTGATCTATCTTCTACACAAAATGCATGTACCGTTTTATGGACTTCGATCCAACTACATCCAGGTATCTTTTTAATTTCCCTATCTTTCATCAATTTCCTTACCTTTTGAACCTCGCCCCACCCGCCCACTTCTGCATAGATGTTTGACAGAAGAACATAAATTGCAGCATTTTTAAGATCCAACTCAAAAAGGAGAGTTGCTATGAATACTCCTAACTCTATATTCTTATGTGATCTACAGGCGGCAAGCAAACACATCCATACAACCACCACAGGTTTAATTGGAATTTTGATGATAAAGTTAAGACTTTCCTCAAGATAGCCAGCACGACCCAGAAGATCAACCATGCATGCATAATGATCAATTGTAGGCAAAATACAATAAGAATTACTCATGTCATTGAAGTATTTACAGCCCTCATCCACTAAACCTGCATGGCTGCAGGCAAATAAAACACAAGCAAAACTTACATGGTCAGGGTATGTTCCAGAGTGCTTTAATAGTTCAAAGAGCTTGAGAGCATCCTTGCAAAAGCCATTTTGTGCATACCCTGCAGTCATGGCATTCCAGGAGACCACATCTCGTTCAGACATTTTATCAAACAGTTCACGTGCCTTCTGTGTGCTCCCACATTTTGCATACATGTCTATCAAGGCATTCACAACTATGACATCTGACAAACATTCACTTTCAATTATGCTTCGATGGATGTCCATACCATGTTCCAAAGCTCCCATTTTGGCACAGGCCGGGAGGATGCTGGTAAAGGTTGTGCTATTTGGCTTTACACCTACCATTTGCATTTGCTTAAAGGTTTGGAAGGCTTTTTCAGCAAACCCATTTTGTGCATATCCGGCAGTCATTGCATTCCATGAAACCACATCTCGATGGGACATTATTTTAAACAGTTCACATGCCATCTGTATGCTTCCACATTTTGCATACATGTCAATCAGGGCATTTGCGACTACGACATCAGGGAAAAAACCGCTTTCTATTATGCTTTGGTGTACACCCATACCTTGTTCCAAAGCACCCATTTTGGCACAGGCTGGAAGGATGCTGGCAATGGTTGTGGAGTTTGGCTTCACACCAGCCAATTGCATTTGCTTAAAAGTTTCCATGGCCTCTTTAATAAAACCACTCTGTGCATATCCTGCAATCATCGCAGTCCATGAAACCACGTTTCTTTGTGGCATTTCAATGAAAAGTTTCAAAGCTTCGTCAAGATTGCCTTTGTGTATTTGCGTCCACATTTTGCATACATGTCATTAGAGCACTTGCAACTACAACATCTGCAAATAATCCTGTTTCAATTATGCTTTGATGGATGTCCATGAAAGATTTTGGCACAGACATGGGGAGGATGCTGACAAAAGTTGTGGAGTCAGGCTTTACACCTGAGGCATTTGCTTTTTCCAAAAAGCCAATTATCGCAAGAGACCTCTTCAAGAACACCATTTTGTGCATATCCTGCAATCATTGCAGTCCATGAGATTACATTTTTGTGAGGCATTTTGTCAAACAGTTCACGTGCCTTGTGTATGTTTCCACATTTTGCATACATGTCTATAAGTGCACTTCCAACTACAACATCTGACAACAATCCCCTCGCCATTATGCTTTGATGGATGTCCATACCCTGTTCCAAATCTCTTATTTTTGCACAGGCTTGGAGTACGCTGGAAAAGGTGAACTGATCGGGTTGTATGGCTGTTCGTTTGCATTTGGTGAAACAGTGTCAATGCCTCTTGAGGAAACCCATGTCTTCGGTAGGCTGCAATGATGGTATTCCATGAGAAGCAGTCTCGTTCTTTCATGTCATCAAAAACTTGACGAGCATTCACCAAACTCCCGCAGTTGACATACATAATGATAAGTGTTATTTTGAAAAAATGTGCGTGGAGCAAATGGAAATCCCCTGTGAGTGATAAGAGAGTGGATTTTGCTTACCTTGTGAAAGCGCTGTCTTGGTAATGCAGGTGTGCAATAGTTGAAGATATGTGTTACAGTCAACAGGTGGGTTGAGTGTAGTAAGCAGAATGTGCAGCGCCTCCTTCAGATTGAGGTTGAGATGGGTAGTGAACGGCATTGGCGTTGAATTTGGAATTTGGCATTGGTATCGAAAAGAAACCAGGCGCTCCCTCCTACAAAACCGACTCCAAAGAAATCTCTTGCACGTAATGTAAGCTTGGAATACCTATGCATATATTTTTATCGTCGTCGATACTCACAGCAAATGCTACGCCTAGGTAGTAATGCCTATGGTCTTTTTTGGTAATGTGCTTCTGGTTTTAAAAGAGAGTTAGTTACATTAGCACGGTGGCAAAACTCGTGGTCCCACAAAACACCATGTAGGCAACATCAAAATGCCCAACGGGCAACAAGAGAGTACAATGTGCTTCTCGTTTTTTTCCATAAATGTTTTCAATTTAAATGTTTCGAGTCCTACAATGGACTCATCATCATGGAGAAGGAAGTCCATCGTATGACTTGAAATGGCGGAATTAAAAACATTTATGTAGAATATCGAGAATCACATTACTTAACTTGTTATTTGCGATATGCATCTTCAAACCCTAATTGCTATGGTATTTAGTGTATTTACATATTTATAACACATTGCTTCATATTAGACTCTTATTACTTGGTATTATTGTGTTTATTGATTCATCTACATTTTTTTTGTGATGTCGACACTTTCCACCTTGCTATAAGGAATTATCAATCCATCATCTTGTTTCGTATATAAGCCCCAGTCTACCTTATTTCCTTCTATTTACCTTCTCTCTCTAACTTTACCTCTCATTCATGCGATTTTGGATAACTTTCAATGTTTTGTCATTTCTGCTAGATTATAACCTTTTGCACATCGTGCGAGAATGGTCAACTTCTAGCATAAATATAGTGTGTGTTTTCATGGGCTCTTTTCTCCTATGTTTGATTTATCAAGTTTAACACACATGTGTCATCTTGCATGCCGAAAAGGCCCAAATTTGAACGTTGTCCATAAATACAAAGGTGCACTAATGCATTGTACAACTACACATGGGGCTATTTTAGATATTTTCAAGCTACATGAGAGAACATTGAAGTCGTAAGAAAGAACATATTACTTCTTAAGTATCCATATACCAAAAGTTTGATTTCAAGCATATACAAGAATGTGAAAAATCTTAATTGTTTACATGCATTTATAAGATAAGGGTTGAGAAAATTGCACATCACATAATTACTTGTTGGATTGTACTAATTGTTGATTGCCAATTTGTATTACAATTTGAGGAGCTTCATTAATGTCAAGGAAGCTCACTTTTCTCTAGTTTAGCACAGGCTCCAAACACATTTGTTTTCCTTATTTATTATACAATCCTAAAGGTCAAATTAGGATTTTAACAAAGGATATTGATTCCCCATCGATCCTCAAATGACCTAGATATTCTGAGACAACCTATCACACATTAGGGCACATCGAACATATTTTTCAAATCAAATTCCATTTTTAGGCTCAAAGCCATTTACAACAAAAGGTAGCCTTTTGTGTATGGTGTGCAAATGATCAACTACCTTGGAAGTGGTCACGTGTTTCCATAAGTTGATTTTTTGGGAGGTGTTTGAATTGATTTTTGGACCCATTTTCTAGGTATTTTTCTAATAGTAAAAAAATTGCATGAAATTGGGTATTGCTCTTTAAACCCTAGATTCTCATAACATTTGATAACTTACATCCCCATTTTGGCTCTGAAATTCAAATATTGCAGGTTGCACACACTCTGGTTGTCCCCTTGGCACAATTTCCTTGGTTGCAGTTCCTCGCATGCCCTAGCGCACCCTTCTCCTCTCATGCACCTTATACTTTCCTTCTCCATTCCTCTATCTTCTTCCATTTCCCTCACGCACATTTCTTGCGCACCCGCCTTCTTCTGGGTTCGCCCACCTTGCGTATGCACCCTCTAACTTTCCTTCCAAATATGGCTAAGTCCCTTGCGCATTTCCATGCACCCCTTCCTTTCTTGCTGTCCCTCAATTGAATGTCTGCACCCCGCTTGCATATTTTTCTCTTACAAATATGCACCCTTTTCCTCCACGCGCGTTCACCTACATGTGCACTTTTTCCTTTTCCCTTCTTGTGCCTCTTGCTTTCGCGTGCATACCTTGCACATCTTCCACACCAATCACTGTGCCACATGGTAACCTGTCAGACTTGAGTGTGATACACGCAACCTATCAAAGCGCACCAACTGGGTGCCAAATCCTTGTAACAAGCCAATGCGTGACATGTGGTAGAAATGATTAAAAACAGATGAACAATTGGCTGATCCTTCAGCCAATCAATGTGCATGCCACATGTCGTTGTGTGTCCAGTTTCCATTATAGATTTCAGATCATCATAAATTTTGTTGCAGAGCTCAGATTAATGTGTGGTTGGTCTTGTTGGAAAGTTGCTGACATGGGCTACACTCCAGATCATTCAAATTCAAATATTGGTGGGATTTGGTAGGTGAGAAGTAGGGAAACATGTTTTTAGCCATTAATGCATAGGTCTAGTTGACCCAACCACCCAGATTTGATCTGATGTTTCCTCCTTCCTTCTCCTAGAAGAAAAATAGACATGGGGAGGTTCATCTGACAACATTACATGTGGATTTGTAGGAATTCAATGCTTGTTATTGGTGGTTGAATTTCAAATTTGAGTTTCCCTCTTCTTTCTCTTCCTCTTCTCTCCTTCTTCTATAAATGTAAGAGCATGCTCATTGTAAAAGTTGTTGGACCCCTTTAGTTTGCTAAGAGAATTTGTTCCTTAGCATTTTGAGTTGTAGGCCTTTAGATCTAGCTCTTTGCATGTGGATATCAGCCTCATACACCATTGTAATCGACTGTGCATTTTCTGGAAGTAATAGAAGCTTTGTTTTGTGGCTATTCTCTTCCTTGGCTCATTTTTATTATTTTTTCTTGCCTTTCTTTTACATTGTCTGTTTGCTGTGCTTTCTCACATCCCTTGCAGGTTCCTTTTCTAATTGTGTCCCATGAAAATGAGTGTGTGGATGTGTTTCAGACTGTGATACACATGTCTATCCTCTCTGTGTGCATTCTCCTTCATTTTCACTTAAAGCTAATTGTGTTCATCCCCCTTCTTTCTGGTGTTATCACCTCCCTTAGATTAGTTTTCCATTTTTGCATATCCTTCTAACTCTGGTCCCTTGGCATGATTAGTTTAGGATTTGATTTCAGCATTAGGAGTAGTTTTAGCAGTAGAAATAGGTAGAGGAACTGACCTTCTCCAGAGGTCTGTCTCAAGCACGCAAGGTCCCACAACTTGGAGATAGTCCCATGTTGCCTCAACACCCCAGTTCATCCTGATCTGGGATGGGTGCAAGTTTGAGCTCCAACAGTTTTTGGCATTCCCATTGGGACCAAGTATTGAAAGCTTAAATTTCATCATTACTAAGTTTTGGTGTGTGACTTAGTGATTTCCAGCCTTTGGAGGCTTGTTTCAACACATCTGGTGACTCCCAACTCTCAAATCTACTGTTTTAGTAGTTGTGTGCCTTTCATGAGAAGAATACATACCAGACAAAGCATAACAACAGCTGAAGAGTCCTTTGAGTACCTCCATCTTTCTCCAAGAAGAACACACAGTAGAACTACCACCACATGCACATCTCCATCTCTAGCACCATGTAATTTCAACACCACCTCCTGGTAGGCCTTCCTTACAACTCTGCTAGAAATCTTTGAGACCTATCATCATGGAAGCACAACAGAATCAAGCAAATTAGGGATTTGTTAATTTCATTGGTAGTAGTCCTCTTGCTCTTAATGCCCAAAACCCTATTCCAACATTTGCACTTAAAAGTATCCCTTTCTTCACTGGGGAAAACCATACTACTCCAACTGACCACATACAAGACATTGGTAATGTCTGTGCCATCCACCAAGTTGTTGAACAAGATGTGGTTGTTAGACTATTAGCCTCTTCATTCAAAGGGAGAGCTTTGCAATGGTTCAGGAGTCTGACAGTAGGGTCAATTCAAAATTGGAATCAACTGGGGGTAGACCTGTGTAATCAGTTTGGAGAGAAAGAAAGATACCTCTCATTGCTTGAACAAATTGACAACCATAAAGAGGGCTCCCAATGAGCTTATGACAGAATTCAACTTCAGATTTCAGAAAACATGGGATATGATTCCATCCCTGGTAAGACCAACTCTAGAAGGTGTTTTCCTTTACTTTTTAAGGGGTTTAAATTCTGATATTGTTTGTCATGATCCAATCCATGGGAGGCACAATACTACCTGGGGCCTATGCATTAGCTATTAGGGCTGAGAACTATCTAATTCAGGTAGGAAAGTTAGCTCCTAGACCCTGTGCCCTTATTCCTAGAAATGCCTCAAGCACCCCAGCCTTCCATTGCCCCTATTCTCGAGTAGAGTGCTCAACCTACTGCATCCACATCTTATTCTCCCACGCAGCAGAAGGAGGATGAAGAAATGAAGGCCCTGATTAGAAACTTGTCCAATAAAGTCATATCTTTAGAGAAGCAACAGGTGCAAGCCTTCAAAAATAATTCTAATCAAGGGTATAACCAAGGCCATCAGCCCTTTAGAAATCAATATCCAAATCAAAGATATGGGTAGAACCAAAAAATGATAGATGACATGCTAATGCACACCTCCCTTTGCAAAAAATTCCTCCTGTGCAACCTCTTCCAGTGCCCAGTTCAAGTCAAGCACTTGTTCCAGTTCAGAACAATATGGCTCAAGAGTCAGAATGGTGTTTTCCTTGCAATATGCCTCATAGCCAATATAGTTGCACCAATGCCTTGCACACAGGCTTACATGATTCAAGCTTCTTAAAACTAAGAGCCTTCCACTAGCATGCGCGAACCTAAAAATCAAGAAGTGCTAGAAGTTGTTCCTGAGGCCAACCTTATGTTCTTTGGTGCCGAAGACTTATGTGTAATCAATCAAGCTATGGATAGTCCTATCAAATAGGCACACCAGGTTGCTGATAACACAAGATACAAGAAGAGAATGCTCAAATTTGGCGTGCAACCTTCAACTTTTGTCACACAGGATGATTCTCAAAAGCAAAGAGATGCAAATGCTCAATCAACCAACAATCATGGCACACAAGTTTCTACATGCGAGGTTTCACACAATGCTCCTACAGAAGTGGTGTGCACCCCTCCTTTGGTAGGTCAAGCCTCTACGCAAGCTAAGGCCCTTGCCTCTGCACCTGAACAATCAAGAAAAGATGTTGTTGTGCCTCAAATGCACAAGTCAATGGGCCTTCCATTCAACATTGTGGACCAGATGAAGAAGACAAATGTAAATGTCACAATGTGGGATGCCCTAGCCATTCCATCTCAGCGTGACCTATTGCATGAAGCTCTGGCACAACTTCCACATGCTGATCCAGTTATCCAAAAACCTCATGTTGTTGTCAATATCTGTCAAGTAGAGGAGAAGAAAGTAAGTAAGGTTTTCAAAACCCCACCCTTCTATATGTCCTTGATAATAGGAAAACACCTTGTGCACAATTGTATGATTGACTCAGGCGCTAGTACTTCTGTTATGCCAAAGAAAATTGTTGATGTCCTAGGTCTTAAGTACAACCCCATGTCTAAAGGAGTCTTGCAACTTGATGGCTCAACTGTCACCACTCTAGGAGTCATCAAGGATCTTGAGTTAACCCTCCATGCATGTCCAAGTCTCACAATAACTCAAGATGTGTCAATCATTGACCTACCTCCTTTGTTTTCCTTGTGTCTATCAAGAGATTTCACTGCTAAAGTGGGTGGTTACTTGTCTTCTGATTGGTCTCATATGTTACTAAGAACAAGGTATGGTACCCAGTTTACCATACAAGCTGAGCCTATATTTTCATATCATGTTGAGTCATATGACCCATCCCCTCTCCAAGCTAATTGCCTAATCCAAGAAGGCCAAGAACAAGTTTCAGTTTCAGAAGAGCAACCTATCCCCCCTCCTTTTTTTCTGATCTATTGTTAGATGAATGGGCTGAGAGACATCAAAAATTTGATCCATATGCTGAAGAACTTGAAGCCTTTGAAACTGGCTTGGTACTTATTGCATCCTTGAAGAAGAAGTTGTGCTTCCGCACGTGCTCAAGAAAAATGAAGGAAGCGCATGTCTATGGAAGTTATACTTTGATGGCTCCAGAAGTAGAAATGGTGCATGCAACAGGTGTTGTTCTCATTTCTACAAAGGGTGAGAAGATTTTCTTCATGCATAGGCTGTAGTTTACATGCTCCAACAATGTAGCAGAATATGAAGCATTGGTTCATGGTCTTCTTATTGCTGAAAAGAGACAGGTCAAGGCACTGCAGATCTTTGGGGACACTGAATTGGTCATCCACCAGGTCACAAACAAGTGCACAACAAAGAATAAGCTTCTCAAAGCTTATAAACATAGAGTTTGGGACCTCCTTGAGGGATTTGATGCTCTGAATCTGCAGGTGGTGCCAAGGAAGATGAACAAAGAAGCAGATCAGATGGCCACACTTGGTTCACAATTCTCACCTGCTGAGGATTTTATCAAAGGAAATGTGCAACATGTTAAGATGGTGATCAGGCCATCTATTCCAGATAATGACACCAGCTGGAAAGTGTTTGACAGTGATGCACAAATCATCCAGTTCATTCAGAATGAAGTTGAGTTCTCTTCAAGCATGCAAGCTGACTTGCATGACAACTATGGTGACCAAGTGATTCAACTCAAGACAAATAAGTTTCCTAAAGGGTTGGTCACCTTAGAGAAAATGTTCAGCCCTGATGATGAGTTCAAGGGTGAAGAAAAGTATATGCACACAACACAAGAAGAATGTACTCCAGTCACTATTGTGCGTGGAAAGGAGTTGCTTGCTCAGTAAAGATTGCACACATGATGAAAAATAGGCCTTCATCTCTCTGTGTCAGAAATACAATGACATATTTTCATGGGAGTATGAAGACTTGAAAGGATTTGATCCAAGTGTTTCTCAACACTCCATTGACCTTGATCCTAGTATCAAGCCCATCAGACAAAAGTAAAGACCAGTCAATCCAAGGATAGAGCCCCTCATGAGGAAAGAGTTGTCTAAACTCATTGAGGTGAAAATAATATTCCCCATCAAGTACTCTACTTGGGTCACGAATCTTGTTCCAGTGCACAAGAAGAATGGTGAAATCAGACTCTGCATCAATTTCAGAGATTTGAATAAGGCATCCTTGAAGGATCATTATCCTTTGCCTTCTATGGAGCAGATTCTGTAGACTGTGGCTGGTGCAAAGATTTTCCATGTTGGATGGGTATTCTGGTTCAATCAGATCATGGTCAAGGAAGAGGATCAATTCAAAACAACATTTACAACCAAATGGGGAACATATGCATATCAGAAGATGCCTTTGGTCTGTCAAATGCAGGCACAACATTTTAGAGGGCCATGGACATTGCCTTCAAAGGATATATCAATGAGTTCATCCTAGTTTACTTGGATGACATAACTATCTTCTCAAAGCAGGGCGCAGATCACATGGCACATCTGGAAAAAGTCTTTGAGAGATGTAGAGAATTTGGGGTATCTCTTAACCCCAAGAAGTGCAACTTTTTTGTGGCACAAGGAAATATTTTGGGCCATGTGGTCTCAAAGGATGGCATTGCTATTGATCCTGAGTGCACATTTCTGCCATCCTTTCTCTCTCCCTACTAGCGCACAAGAAATCCTTGCAGTCATCCCTAGGAAAAATCAATTTTGTTAGGAGATTCATTCCTAACTTTTGTAGGACTGGTTAGGCCCATCACCCTCATGCTCAAGAAAAACAATCTTCAAGTGGATAGTAGAAGGAAAAGAAAGCTTCAAAAAAATCAAGCAAGATATTGCTTTTGCGCCAACACTCATCAATCCAAATTATCCAAGGATTTCATCCTTTATGCTTATGGAGCTGATGCGAGTGTTGTTGTTGTCTTGACACAAGAAAATGAACAAGGACTGGAGCAGCCAGTGGATTTCTTCAGTCAAACACTGAAGGATTATGAGTTGAAATACAGTCACATGGAGAAACATTTCTTCGTCATCATGCATGTGCTAAAGAATTTCAAAAGTATGCTCACCACAAATCATATCAAGGTGTTAGTTTCACACTCAGGTGTTAGAGACTTCATCATGGGAGAACAAATCAGTGAGAAAAGAGCAAGATGGGTGACCAAAATCATGGAGTATGATGTGACTATCAAAGCCACTAAGTTGGTTAGAGGTAGCACACTCTGTAAGTAGCTTGTTGAGGATGCACAGACTGATCAAGAGACTTCATTGTTTCTAGATGAAGAGCTTCCATGTGCTGAACCTGAGCATAATGATTATCCCAATGCGCACACCTAGATGAAGGGCATGATCAAATTCCTTTCCTCTGGTGCATTTCCTCCTAGTTTGAACAAAGCAAAGAGATGACATCTGAGGCTGTAGTCTATTCCATATGCATTGATTGATGGCATTCTCTTCAAAAGAAACATTGATGGCATGTTGCTGAGATGTATTGATGGCGCGCAAGTTGACAAAGTGTTAGCATAATTTCATGATGGATTCTCTGGTGGACACTTCTCTGCCAAAGAAACAATGATGAAGATCATCAAGGAAGGATAATTTTGGCCTACCCTGTTCATGGATGCACACAAGTGGGTCATGAAATGTAAAGAATGCACTTTCTTTGTAGGAAAGAAGAAATTGGAAGTGCTTCCCCTCTGACCAATCCAAGTGGATCAACCTTTTATGCAATGGGGTCTTGACTTCATAGGCATGATCAATCCTCCTTCAAGCGTTGGGCACAAGTGGGTGTTGACAGCTACAGACTACTTCACCAGATGGACAGAAGCTGTCACACTCAAGGAATCAACTGAGTCAGTCATCCTTGACTTTCTTGAAGGCATTGTAACAAGGTTTGGCATTCCTCAGACCATTATCTCTGATAATGAAAAATCCTTCCTTGGTACTAAAATTTCTGATTGGGCACTTAGCCTTGGAATCTACTTGAAGACTTCTTCTAACTATTACCCCCAGGGTAATGGCTTGGCTGAGTCTACCAACAAGAACCTGATCAGAATCATGAAATAGACAATGAATATCAACCAGAGGTAGTGGCACACAAAGGTCTCACGCATGCTCTGGGTAGATAGAATCACAGTGAAGAAGGAAATAGGTACTTCACCTTATAAGCTTGTTTATGGAAAGGAAGCTAGACTTCCTTTATCTCTTGAATTTCCTTCATTAGAGCTTTCCCAACAGTTAGAGTTTGAGGGCATAGACCAGAGAGAAATCAGAATGGTAGAGCTGGTTGAACTTGAAGAATTAAGAAACTCTGCCATGATCAAGCTAGAACAACATCAACAATCAACAAAGAAATGGTTTGACAGAAAGGCTAGGCCTCAAGCTTTCAAAGTTGGTGACTTAGTCTTAAAATGGGATGCTGACAGAGCCAAACCAGGGTGTCATTCAAATTTTGATGCACTTTGGAGTGGCCCATATACTATCAGTTCTTGCAAAGAGGCTAACTCTTTTGAGTTGTCTCACCTTGATGGAGGCACACTACCAATCCCAGTCAATGGGATTTATCTCAAGCACTTCCATTAAGTCTTTGCATCATTGTATATATTAGAGTAGTTTCAATTCCTCCAAGTGCACTGCATGCACATTGTTTTGTTTGTATATAGTTCTTTCCTCTCACGCACTCCTGATGCATGCTCTCTTTTGTTGCTTCCAAGGATGCCAGTTTGGTTCAGGTTCAGAAATTTTCCATAGTTTTTGGAAGTTCATACAGAGTTCAGACAGTGCTTCAAGTGACTTTAGGGGTAGTTCTTCAAGTTACAGATGAGAAATTTCATTCCAGCCAGACTCCATGCCCAATGGATGCTTCAAGGCTATTGATCTCCTTCATCTAGCAAGAAGATGGCCCCAAAATTCACCAAATTGTTGTCCAAAATAACTCCCCTAGTTATTTTGACAACTTACATTCCCATTCTGGCTCTGAAGTTCAAATATTGCAGGTTGCACATGCACTCTGGTTGTTTACTTGGCACATTTCCTTGGTTGTAGTTCCTTCTGCACTTCTTCCTTCTCATTCACCTTCCACTTTCCATTCTTCATTCCTCTATCTCCTTCCATTTTTCTCACACGCATTTCTATGTGCACCTTCTTCTTTCCAAAGTTGTGCACCTTCACTTCTTCTGCATTGCCCTTGACTTGCTTCTAAATTGGCTAAGTCCCTTGCATTTCCCCACACCCCTTCTTTTCTTTCTGCCATGCATTCCTCAATTGAATGCTCACGCCCCACTTGCATATTTGTCTCTTACAGATATGCACCCTTTCCCTCTGTGCATGTCACCTCATGTGCTTGTTTTTTATTTTCCCTTCTTGTTCCTCTTGCTTTCGTGTGTACCTTACGCATCCTTCCACACTGCCAATCACTATGTGCCACATGGAAACCTGTCAGACTTGAGTGTGTCACACACAGCCTTCAAAGCATGCAAACTAGGCACCAAATCCTTGCAATGAAACAATGCATGACACATGGTAGAAAATGAAAAAAAATGAACAATTGGCCAATCCTTCAGCCAATCAGCGCATGTGCCACGTGTCATTGTGTCCAGATTGCACTGTAGGACTTCAGAATCATCATAAATTTTGCTACAGAGCTTAGGATTAATGTGCAGTTTGGTCTTGTTAGAAAGTTGTTGATGTGGGCTACACTCTAGATCATTCAAATTCAAATATTGGTAGGATTTGGTAGGTGAGAAGTGGGGAAACACGTTTTAGCCATTAATGCACAGGTCTAGTCGACCCAACCACCCATATTTGATCTGATTTTCCCTCCTTCCTTCTCCTACAATAAAAACATACATGGGGAGGCACATCTGTCAACATTGCAGGGGATTTACAGGCATTAAATGCTTTTTGTTGGTAGTTGTATTTCAAATTCAAGGTTTCCTCTTCTTCTCTTCTTCTTTTCTCCTTCTTCTATAAATGTAAGAGCTATGATCATTGTAAAGGTTGTTGTTCGACCCTTTAGTTTGCTAAGATATTTGTTCCTTAGCATTTAGCGCGTTATGAATTATCAGGTTTGGTGATTACCAAAACTAAAACACGAGTCACGTTATAACATGCTTGTATTCCTATTTGCCATGTGGTAGATGTGGTTGTGGGAGGGATATATTTACTAATCTTTATAGTTTATTAATCTTTTATTATAATTTATTGTGTTATACATTTTTTCTTTTATTTCTTTATACTTTAAATTTATTTTAGTAAATATAAGAAGTTAGGGTCACTCTTGCACCTTATGGAACTAGTCTCACAACTCCATCTATCATGATTTAGAAGATAGTGTTTCAGATTCAAATCTGGTCAGTACACAGGTATTATTTTTAGGATTCAAATTCTTTTAGGGTTTAAATTATACAATCAATATCTATTTTGTGAAAGAATACCTAGTCATTCTTTAGGTTTTGGGGTCTTCTTGATTGGTTATTAACATTTGTAGGAGTTTTATATATGTCAATAACTATATTTAATAAATCTCATAACTCCCAAAGGTAGTCAACCCTAACAATTGCTTTAGATCAAATACCATGGTCTCATGCAATTCCTTATAACACATAATAAATCATAACACATATGTAAGTTTTTCTCGATTCAAATAATCACAGGGAATGGTCATCATGAGGTCTATAAAGGATCTAAAACATCATGAGGAAAATGAGTGCAATTATAGCCCTAAATCATGAGGTCATCCTTAAGGCTTCCTTCATTCTCTCAATAGTGTTATCCCTATCCCAAGAATTTCCTCTAGTATTATGTTTTGGTTGAACTCTACCCTGACTAGTTCAATTGGGTTTGTTTCCTATAACTAAGAAGCTTCAAATATAGGCACCTTTGAATATATTCCTATCTTCTAAGATAGTCTTATCATTCCATCATAAACCATTCTCAAAAAACTAAACCATTAACCTATTTCACTCATCTAGTTGCTCAAAATTCATCCAAATACTCCTCTCACTAAGCCTTTAACGAAATTGCCCTTACATTGAATCCAGAGAAAGGTTCAATGGTCACTTCTATGGTTTGATCTACTCTGTAAAACTCTTCATGCAAGCTAAAAGCATCCCTAAACACCCTTCTCAATCTCAAGGAGGTATGACAAGTTTAGTTAACATATATCCACTTGTATGAGGTTTCGTAGGAGAGGTATTTTAAACCCTAATTATTGGAGGCTTTAAGGAGTTGCCTCCATCGTGCCACAATAATAATTGTATTCTCATGAATAAAACTGATGGTGATTTGGAAATCTCAAAAATGTACTTATCATAATAATGGAAAATAAATACAACTAATAACTATTAATCGTCAATAAGTAAATCAGTGGTGAGACAATAAATGTCTACCACAAGTCCACCTCCAAATTACAAATTTCATTTCATTTAAATTTGACTTCAAGAAAGGTTGGGGGAAATGAACTCGCCATTTTCTTCACACTTTCAGAGGTATATGAATGTCAATTCGCCCCAAATTTGGTGAATATGGAGAACTTGGAAAGCCGAATTGCATTTATAAAGATAAGCTCAAAGTGAAGGAATGCATTTCGTAAGTAATTCTAGTCAAACTAATTTTCTTTTTTCTATTAATACCCACTAAAACTAGCCTTGTTATTGTATCCTGATAAAACAAATTTCCTAGGAGTTGAGGGAGATTTTAAACTTATCACACAAGCATGGGGAAGTTCTCTTCAATAAATACAGAAAGGCTACCTATGACCCATGAGAAAAAACCAACAAGGGCACAACCCCACCTTCCACCAACCAAATTCCATAGGAACTGTCACTGTCATTGGCATTGCCAACAATCTAAATGGGAATAATTCTTCAAATCTGGATTCCTTTCATGAAACTTCCATATTCAATGACCACGACCAGAACTAGAAACAGGACCAGGAACATGACCTAGATTGAAAATTTGAGAGGATTTCCGAGGTTCGATTTTATTTTCCAAGATGCATTACTCCTAATGTTTAAGAATGTTTCTCCATATGCAACAAAATTCTGATTCAGACACTTGATTATTCTTGAATATCTAATCCTACCACAAACCCTAGTAGTCCTCGATCCTTAGATACAGGGAGACACCGTTACTTGGCTTCCATTTATAACGATAGAGATATTTGTAAATTTGTGTTATGAACTCTAAATCTGTATCAATTTCAAGTTGTTTGGAAATCACATCACATCCTTCACTAGGATTGATGACTTTCCCTATCTTTTTGAAGGCACTTTTGAAAGCATCCATGGGTTTATGATAGAAGGAATTATCAATTAATGGAAGGTCATTAAGCCATAGGCCATCCAACTCCCATTTAGAACTAAACAATAAATATTTACTAGGATATTGATAACCCCTATGTTTTCTTAGCCATTCCCGTGTTCCTATGCTTATTTTGTACAAGTAGACTCAATGATGGTTCTAGGCACAAGACTAGGAAATATGGTCCTAATATTGTCATGCCCTCCTAGTCCAGTAGTCGAAATCCATATTAGTCTTGTTGATATTTAGTACTAATTACCCATGAAATCTAATTCTCCAGCTTTCATTTTCTTTGCTTATCCAAGGTAGTAAGAAGGCGCGTGAATAAGAGCATGTAAGAAGAACTAAGTGCATGCAAATACTCTGAACAATTTAAATTGAGTGAAGGGCTTGAGTAAACATGGAACACGTGGAGGTTGGCATGTAGAAAGGAGAAGAGGATTATCTGGACTTAGCCGCATTATGGAATATGGTGTTGCATGGAAAACACGTGAGGAGGTGGGCAGGCGTGATAAGTGGATAAGGTTAGTACATGAAGACTTGTGGCCCAAGGAAAGAATATTCTAGGGAATAATCAAGGGTTAATCATTGTGCTTAAGGAGCTGTAAAGTGGAAATTAATCATAGCTTTAGCTAGCTAGCATAGACACTCGAGTATGGTGGAGCATGATCCCTCTTGCATGTGGCATGCTCATGAGTAATCTTGAGGTGGTGGGGGAGAGATCCCACTCTATTTAAGAATGTGCTTGGGTCCAAAAGAGGTGTGTAAGTAGAGGCATAGGTGTGTATGAGAGGTGTATGGTGAAGGGTTGCGAGGAAATGAGAGGTGATGCAGGAGGAAGAAGATGTGTGATGCAAGGCATGAGATATTCTGGGTGCATAGGAGAGAGCATGGATAGAACCCTTTGAGCAGAGTCATTTTGTAGAGCTAGGGTGTTATTTCATAATGTATTCAGTCTGCTATGACCCTTTTGATGTAATCTAGCTACTGTAAACAATTGTGAATCAATGAATATGATGGGTTGTTATGAATATATCTGTTTATGGGTCCAAACCCTAGTGTTCTTCATATTACTCATGGTTCAGATCTGATTTCTTTGTGATGTTGTAGTATTTACTTTTACATTATGGTGCATCTGTGCTTAGATCTAGTTTCTTTACTTATGTGCTAGAATGAATGCATGTATTTCTATTTCTGCAAACATTCCTCCATTAATGGTGAAGTATTCTTACAAGGCTCACATAAAGGAGGGGCTCGATGCCCTCACGCGCCTTGGGTGAGTGCCCAGTCAAGGTTGGGTGATGTGCCAACACGCTTGGGGTTTAAAGGGAGTAGGGAAAGGTGACTACATTTTGGTTTCATTGTCGGGACCTCTTTTGAAGTTGTTGTAAGAATGGTGTGTGATGACAGAACACTTGACCTTGGACAATGTTCGAGACTTGGCTTAAGAACATGGAGGATGAGTTTGCACAAAGATTCAACACTGGACTTGAGTTTGATGCATGTAAATGGGTAGAGGAGCATCTATATCATGAGCTTTATGAGACATTCTTTTGTTGTTTTCTAGTAGAACTGTATGAATGGTTGTCGGCGTATGCATCGAGGAAGAGTTGGTATTATCAACCTCATGTTTGGACCCAAGAATATTATCAGCAGCTTCATGATGTTGATATGACCTGGACTCATGTTGTTGATCATTGGTGGAGTGGTGTGTTGACTAGCTATACATTGGAGTACACAATTTCTACGTATTCTTTCCCAGAGGTTGTTGAGTTTGAGTTCTTGTGAGAACCAAGAGGATCTTTCTTATGTGTTATACCATTAGCCATCAAGATCCTGATCATCACTCTGAGTTTGGAAGCATTTCCTATGGCTAGCTAAATTCCCACTAGGCGCAGGGCATGGAAGCTGGTGTGGTGCAAGATGGTGGATCCTATGACAGAAGTGGAGAGAGAGGAGAGACAACTCAAGTATAATGAAGCAAAGGAGAGGGAATTGGAAAGACAACGTGAAGTTTTAGGATTGATGGAATTATAGAGGTAGGCGTTATGGGAAGGATTTGAGGTTCACGTAGAGGACGTGGAACCTGAGTAGTCTATGCTACCCCATCTTGGAAAGTGTGGGAGAAGAACCCCCTTGGCTTCTGATGAGATCTCATCATATGAAGGAAGGAGAAGAATCATAGGCACGCATTTAAACCCACCATGTGACCAAACCCTTGTGCTTAGTTTCCCAATTTCTGAGACAAGTATTTCTAATTTGGTTGGCATTGGTAAGCAAACAACATCAGGTAGATATAATTTTACATTACATCCATCTATGGCCATGTAGACATTTCCAGTGTTTGGTGGAATCCTGTCAGGCACGTCATTTGGACAAGGTGTGGGTACACAGAGTTTGGGTATCACGACTGGAAGTGGTTCAACATCACAGTCTGTTGGCACATAGTTTAACACAACAATGGGGGTGCAGATTGGAACTACTTCGGCCCTTTTCCTACTACAAGAGGAGGATCTGGTGGATCTAGAGGGATAGGAGCTAGTGGATCTAGTGGTGCTGGTGGTGGAGGAAACACAAGAGGGAACCAAGGTTTTGGATCTGGTGGACAAGGACCTCAACCACCTCAGCAGGTGTTTTATGAGATGTCTTTACATTTACCTAATTACAAAGGTGTTGAGGATGCTGCAGAGCATGTACACAAGTGTGAGTTGCTATGGTGTACTAAGGGTATCACTACCCCAGAGTGGAAGGCAAGTCAGTTTGTAACCACATTGCAAGGGCACACACATAGCTGGTACCAGAAGTATGACCCACATCAGACGGTGGTGGATTATACCACACTGCATGATGCCTTTTTGGCAGAATTCCACATTCCTGAATTTGAGTAGAAGAGCATCAACGCACTCAAGGAGATTCAACAGGGTATGGCAGAGAGTGTGTGGGAGTATGATGCATGCTTTAAGACTCTCTTGTCAAAGTTATCTTATGATATCCATCCCTCACAACATGCTCAGTGGTTTGTTGGAGGATTGATAACACCTTTCAGATGAGCGCTCTCCCATAAGACTTTCACAAATCCACGCGAGGCCTTGGAGGTTGCTCTGCACACTGAGGCCATCAGAAGCATTGACACTAGGGTAAGCCCATTTTTAGAAGCACAAATTGTTGCCATGGAAAAACAACTTGAAAAATTATCTGTGAATTCAGCTCATGAAACACACAGTGGACTTTGGTGCATAAATTGTGAAGTGGAAGGACACACAAAGGATAGTTTCCCTCAAGGTCAGTGTGTGCCATGTCATTAGATTGTGAAATATGTCATGGGGATCATGATCCAAGTAGATTCCCTTTGTTACAGTGCACACTCTTGTAAGAATGTGTCTTCTTATTGTAATATTTGCACATCCACTACTCACGATACGAAGGATTGTCGATTGATAGACCAAATTCATGATGTCATTAATATTGGTGTGTGCCAGACCAGCATTGGGAGTATTTCTAAGGGTGAAGGTCATCAGTATGAAGGGTGTGTAGATGGCGTGGAGGTCAAGGAAGAGGTTTTCATGAAGGATTTAGAGGCCATAGTGGTCACAGAGGAAGGGGTGACTTCCCCCATGGGACTTGTTACAATTGTGGATCTACTGAACACTACAAGCATGAATGTCTGATTTTCTACAATGCTCATGGTGTGGAAAGAAGCACAAGTATGAGGAGTGCCCTGAATTGTATGACCACATGAGCCAGAACCAGAAGAAGGAAAAAGGCGTGGGAATAGTTAGTGTGAAGAGAACTGACCCACTATGGATGCCTAGGGTAGCGCTTAACCCCGAGTTAGAACCTGTTTTGGTAACTACACACATTGAGGCTGCACTCGCCAGAGAAGTACCAAAGCAGAGGCCACTCATTACAAGAGAAGAAGTATTACATGGGAAATATCCTGATCTGACCCATCAAAAAGAGGTTTACCAAGAGACCATGGAAGTGATTAGGAGCCTGCAAGGAGAGATTCAATGTTTGAAGGAGCAATCACGGAAGTTAGAACAGGAGAAGAATGTTGAGGTCCCTCAGAAAGACATGGATGAGGTCAGAGAAGTGTGTAAGATGTTGCGCCAGGAAAACATTATCCCTCTGTTAGGAGAGTGGTTAAGAGAAAAGGTACCACATGTGGGAGATGAGCATGAGAGGTAGGTCTTACATGCTAATCTTCCCCCTCACAGTCTTGATTATGACAAGGAAATTACGTTGAATGCAATTGTTGATGGATGGATCCTGAGAAACATACTAATTGACATGGGTGTAGAGGTCAATGTCCTTACTTTGGATGCATGGAATCAGATGGGGAGGCCTCCATTGCAGCCCTCTTCAAATGTGTTGTATATGGCAAATAGGACAAAGGCTATGCCCATCAGAGTCTTGAAGGATGCTTCCATAACCATTCAAGGGGCTAAGTTTACTAGGGATTTTGAAGTCTTAGTGCTTGCCGAGGTAGATAACTTCCCAACATTACTTGGGCACCCTTGGTGTTATTCGAATAATGTTGACTTGTGCTTTAACAAGGGATACATCAGTTTTGAGAATAAAGAGGAGCACATAATTATTCCACTAACAGATGGGAGGTCTGTGCCTTATGTAGAGCCTTTAGGTGAAGAGGACCTAGATAGAATCTATGTGTGCACCATTAGAGACCCTGAGGCTATCCATCCATCAAGAGAAGGAGTCATTCAGTGGGAAGATGGTAATTCTATAAGTGATACAACTAGCATTGCATGTGATAATTGGGTGCATGGGACCTATGAGTTGGTTGGAAGACAATTAAGGGCATTGTAACTCAAGTGGACATAGCACACTCAGTTAGGCACTTGGGAGGAAGATAGTTACGAATTTATACTGGGGAAGGTAACCCTGATGTCTTTCTATGCATGTGATGGAGATCTAGTAGACATGTCAAGTAGAAAGGAGGAATATGCTAACTTATACCTTGCATGCACAACAACACATTGGTGGGCGACTCATCAAGACAATCTTCTAGAATGATGTGAAGTGAGAATCACATTCTCTATTAGGTTTCTCCAGAGCAATGCACCCTCTAAAATATGTGACTATGATGGGAAGGAATCCACCTCATTTCACATCCAGGAATGTGAGAGAGCCTGGATGGTAGGCCCAGAAGCCTTACCTCCCTCACTATGGGTGCATAAGTTCTATTCCACCTTACAGGGTTGTGTGTGCGTATGGTATATCCATTCAGAGCTATGTCATCAGATGGGAAATTGGCAAGAGTTGACGGTGGATATTATTCAAACTTTTGAGTATCTAAGTCCTAAGCCATCAGTGAATGAGGCATTGCAGGTAGTCAAGTAACTTACTTTGGGAGATTGTGCTATGGATAAAGACCGAATCCTATATTTTCTAGGGGAACCTAGCTTGGAGGCATGCTTTGAGGAAGGAGAAATGGAGGAGATATAGTTTGAGCGCACCTTCCTGGAAAAGGAAAAGGGAAAGTTGGTGTACCTGATAGATGATGAGGAAGTAGAAAACTTGGATGTTAATCATACAAAAGGTACATGGAAAGTCTTGGAAAGTGCAGATGAGAAAGCACATGCTTACCATGAGCCCTTGAAAATAAATAAGGTCAACATTGGTACAGAAGCAGAGCCAAAAGAAGCTATCATTGGAGATTACTAGACAGACCAGGAGGTTTCAAAGATAATTGAGTTGTTGTGTGACTTCCAGGATTTGTTCCCACATGGGTACCATGAGTTAAAATGAGTTCATCACTCATTGGGAGAAATGTGGATTAAGTTGAAGGAAGGTGTGTGCCTGATTAGGAAGAGACCTTATAGGATGAATCCAAATTTGTGCATAAAATTTAAAGAGGAGATTGATAAGATGATAGAATCTGGAATCATTGAAGCAATTGAAGAATCTGAATGGGTGAGCCCAATGGTGATTAGTATCAAGAAGGATGGGAGGATAAGGATATGTGTAGACTACAGAGATTTGAATGTTGCATGTGTCATAGATCCTTTTCCAACCCCGTTTACTGAAGAGATCTTGGAAGGTGTAGCAGGGTGGGAGATCTATTCTTTTACAGATGGATTCTCAGGTTATCACCAGGTAAGGATTGTGAAGGAGGACTAGGAGAAGACTAATTTTTCCACTAAATGGGGAATTTTTGCTTATACAGGTTATGCCCTTTGGACTTAAGAATGCACCTGTTGTATTTTCATGCATTGTGGTGTAAGCATTTCAAGACTTCATCCATAAATTTCTGCAAGTTTACCTGGATGATTGGATGGTGTATGGGTTAGTAAGAGATCATTGTGATAATTTAAGATTGATGTTTGAGAGGTGCAGGAAGTTAAGTATCTCTCTAAACATTAAGAAATGTGTCTTTACTACTCCTTTTGGCACATTGTTAGGTCACATTATTTGCAAGGAAGGCTTATTGGTAGATCCTACCAAAGTTTTTGTTATCTTGGGATTGGATGATCCTACCAGTCAAAGTGTGGTGTGCAAATTCTTAGGGCATATGGGTTACTACAGAAAATTCATCAAAGGATATGCCAGGATCTCCATGCACCATTAGAGGAGTTGTTGAAACATAAGAGTAAATTCTATTGGGGTGAGGCACAACAGATGGCTTTTGACACATTGAAGGAGAAATTTACTACTGTGCCCATTTTTTGCTTTCCCTCATGGGACAATCCCTTTCATGTGCATGTTGATGCATCAGGGATGGAAATAGGAGAAGTGTTAGCACATCCTGGAGAAGGGATTGTTGATCACCCTTTATGTTTTGCAAGCAGAAAATTAACCCCATCTGAGCAGAATTACACAACAAAAAAGTGCAAAGCATTGTCGATGATTTATAGTCTGCATAAATTTAAGTAGTACTTATTGGCCACTCCATTTATATTTTATACAGATCACATGACGCTCAAGTACTTGGTAAACAATCATGTTTTACAAGGGCGCATATGTCATTGGATCTTGTTATTTCAGGAGTTTGACTTTTCGGTCGTAATAAAACGAGGGAAGAGCAATTTAGGACCTGACCATCTATCACAGATTGACTCAGGCGAGGACACATAGAGCATTGAGGACACAATGTCAGATGCACAATTATTCAGATTACAACGCATACCCTCTAATTTGGAAGATATTGTTGTTTTCTTACGAATGGGTGTGGCGCTTGAAGGAATGAAGGCTTTAGAGAAGAAGTAGTTGGCTATACACATCGCACCCTATATGTTGGTTAGTGGAGACCTATACAAACTAGGCCGAGATGAGGTTTTGCGCCAGTGTGTGCTAGAACATGAACATACTGCAATCATGGAAGAATCTCATGGTGGCATTGCAGGTGGTCACTATGCAGGAAATGTGACCGTGCGTAAGATCTTATTGGCAGGCCTTTGGTGGGAGACAATTTATAAGGATTGTATAGAATATTGCAAGGCATGTGACCATTGCTAATGCCTTGGAAATTCGAGGCAAAGAGATGAAATTCCATTAAAACCTATTGCTACTACATGGCCATTTGAAAAATGGTCAATTGACTTTGTAGGCCCTATTTCTCCAGCCTCGCGCAGGATAGGTTCGCGCTATATTATCACTTGTACATACTATCTTACGAGGTGGGTAGAAGTGGCGACTACGAAGGATTACACAGACGGCTATAACAGGTAGGTTCTTGTGGGAGAATATAATCAACAGGTGTAGACACAAAATTTGGGTCACAATCCCTTTAACCCCTTTCAATTCATCAATTCGACACATATACCTAGCCATGGCCCCCTTCTCCGCATTGGTATTAATTTGATCACCTATAATTAAATTAATCCTCACACTATTATTAATTTAATTACTTTAATTAGATTAATATCCACCTCACCTAGCTACGTCACCCTACACCCATTTTCACCTCATTAATTGGCTAAGACCAAGTCCCCACACTCCCTAACCAACTAGGACTTGTTCTAACCTTAACCATTATGACCTATTATCTCTCCAACCTCTCTCCCGCTATATTTAGCATTAGCTCCCACTTCTGACCGGGACTAAAACTTGACTCACACCAAATCTTGGAGTAATCAAGCCATTTTTAGCCAATTTGACCATTTCTCCCTAACCGACACTAATTTTCCCTCGATCGGTGCCGGTTCCCTAACCATTGTCGGTTACCCTTAAATAAGAGTTTCTAACTCTTTGCACGGGTTCTCCAATTCATTCATTCACCTTAGCTTTGGCATTCTAACTCTCGAGCATTCAAGCTACCAGACGATGAAACCAGAGCCCATCAGGTCTTCACCAGTATCCAGTCATCTCATCCACAACTACGGATCATCACAACAGAGCACACAGGCTTTGTTTTCGTGCAGCACTAGACACATTCACATATCTCCCATGAACTGCTCATCACCAACAACCATCTTCATATCTACAGGTTACTAGATAAGTAATTCATTCTTATTTGTTAAGCTTTTTTTTGATCTTAAGTCTTTCATTTACTTCTTCATCCGATCCTATCTCTATTCTCGAATACCCCCTTTCACCTTTGTACCACCTATTCCATCAACCTGAACCATTTCACCCTTCCTAGCACCTCTACCACCCTTATTGAGCCCTAACAAAAATCACATCATCCTTCCTGAACCCCCTCAACTCTCTGTGTAATCACAAAGAGACCCAAAACACCCATTTTGATATTTCTACCATATTGCCCCTACCGACACCGGTTACCCAATCGGCGTCGGTCATTTTCCAGTACCGGCATCGGTCACCTAACTGATACCGGTCTTTATGACTGGTAACTTTTCTTATAACAACGAGCTCATAACTTCTCCCAAACAGCCCAGAACCTTACTAAACTTCACCCAACCTCACCTACAACCTCTGTCAGACCTGCAAACCCAAAACAACCTACCACCCCTCTGAATTTAATCATAACTTTGTCTGTTAGATTAAATTTACTTATTGTATTAACACGAGACACCTAAATCATACCATTACAATAGGATTTACCTATTTCATGTTATTTGTTGCATTAAATTGTATTTGAAAGTGGATTGACAGCCTTCTAGGAAGCACCTCGCTTCCAAATCTAGCTCTTGCTAGGTAGTCCACCAACCTATATTGTTAATGCTATTGTGTGGTCTTATTGTGTTTCTTACAGGTTGTTCCTCATAGCCAAAAGGAAGTTCTTACAATCAGTCTTGGGCAACATTACAACGCACGCACCCTTCTCTTGACATAATCATAGGTATTCCTCCTACACCCATTACCCTTATCTATTTTATCACATTACTTTGAGGTGAAACATTTTGGCATGCCCGGTGGGACCCCTTCTTGTGGGTTCTTTGCATTTTCTTCATATAGGGAATTGTGTGTTTCTTTCTTTTTCGAAAAATTCACATTAAATCTCTCTCTGGTCAATATTCTCTTCTTCTACTTGTCTAAAGGAAATTCATGATTTGGTGTTTAAAAAGAATTCTTCTCACTTTCTTTTGCACTTGTATTTTGTGAAAGATCATCCTCTTGACCTATTCTCTATTTGCTACATCCAATTTCACTTTCGATTTGGGCTTAAAATCTATGCATTTCATCCTTTTGCATGTTGCATTTAGATCACCTAAATTTATTTGTAATCTATATACTGGAGGTCATGACCAGTTGATGATTGGCAGGAATTAAGCGTAGTTCACACTTTGTGCACACACACACCCCTATCCAAATCACTTGAACAATTTATACACGTCTTAAACATCTTCCTTCCCTGTAATTTCTGTCAACAATTAACAATCAGATTGGCGGTGGATCCAGCTGGTGTTCTAGCCAGTCATCATATCAAAGTTGTACCACACTTACCGAAAGGTATATCGGGTCCCTTTATCCAAAACTCACCTGAAACCAGCCATAGACTGCTTATAGGGTACCCTCATTGACCAAAAACTCTATTCTACTCATAGTCAGTTTTAAATGGCATAAGCCACATAACATTAAAATCTGAAGCATAGGATTTTACGTGTTTGTTGGTTTTTGCCTAAATTGTGTTTTGATGTGTGAGGCCATTTCCTCTTTTTTTCTTATCCTTCACACCCCACCATCATAACTGGTGTATTCTAGTTCATTCTGGGTGTGTTAGGACTCATCACTGCCATTCTCAGTTTTTGGGTTGGTGTTTTCATTTGACTTAATCACCTAAAATTCAAATTTCCATCATCTTCTCAAATTTCACAGTAACCAGCATCGGTCCAGCGACCGACATCACTTACCTCTTCATACCAGCATCGATTGACTGAGCAGTATTCGTTCCCTTTTGTTTTGGTTATTTTGCCTAAAATAGTATTCAATTCACATCCAGATATTTTTTGTAACCTGTTTTTGTCATTTATCACATTTCTGAGTCTCTGTTACCATTAGCAGAGTTAAAGTCCACCTAATTTACATTCTTCATCTCCATATTTATAAATCTTCCATTCATTCACAGTAACTGACATCAGTCTAGCAACTGGTATCAATTACCCCTTTCTACCAGGCATCGGTTACCCTATCGGCATCGGTCTCTGTGTTTTGATTCTTCTGTCAAAACAACAACTAATTTCCATTTACCAGGTCCCTTTTATCTTTTGTTTCTATGTTTCTGTACCATCTACAAAACTTAGATTACCTATTCTACCACTACTCACATGGTTTTGACTTGTAGACAAGCCAATGCCCTTGTGTTTTATGCTAGTTGTCAACCACTACCTCCTAGTCCTTCACCGCCCTCTATCTCTTCACCTATGGACCGCAACTCTCCTATTGCTTATACATGCAGGTGACGAGGAGTTCGCAAAACTCCTTGATCACAATCTTGTCACCTTGCAGTATTACCTGGCCCATTCATCCACCCGTGACTCATCAGGACAACTCATATACGGGATGCTTGTCTCCATTCCTCCCACTCTCACCCCCACTTCTGTATCAGCTACTACTAGTGTAGCGTTACCCACTTCCACATCACAACCTGTCATCTCTCATATTGATCCCACATCTTCGGTATCAATCACACCCTTGACATCTATCACAACATGTGACATTTGTCATGTGTCATCATCTATAGCTCCTAGTGTAGGGATTCCAACATCATCAGTCATCATTACCTCACAACCTCCAGTTGCATCAACCCCTTTTTAGAGTCTGGTCATGTCTATACCTGCTACTCTGCCACCTATTGCTATGAGGGTCTCTACACAGGTCCCTCCCACTTATACCTTGTCTCATCCACCACCCGTCACTTATACCTCCCATTCAGGGTATATGCCATCATCATCTGCCACTACTTATGTTCCCCCTTCTCAGTTTTCTTACTCGGCACCTCCATATACTTGGTGTTCCTTCTACATCGTATCATATCCACCTCCTTATACCATGGGAGGTGCATCTCAATCTAATCCGACCATAGATCTAATCAAAATGATGATGGACAAGATGTAAACCCTGGAAGCCTCTATCTCTGGCTCATGTAATAAATTGACTTATGCTAAAAAAATTAATGAGCCTATTCATCCTTCCATAACTATTCATCCTTATCCCTCGCATTGGGAGATGCCTAAATTCAACAAATTTAATAATAAGGAAGATCCACAACAACATTTACAATTGTTTAAGAAAATATGTTATCTGATTGCCCATGATGACACCTTATTTCTTCGAAATTTCCCCATGTCCTTGACTAGACTAGCCTTATACTAGTATAGTGCTTTACCTAGGCACTCTATCTTTTCATTCAATCAATTAGCCCAGAACTTTCTCAATCATTTCTCCATCAACATCACTAAGAAGGTCACTATGACTGATTTATATTCGATGCGTCAATATGAAGATGAATCTATCATAGATTTTGTCACACGTTGGTAGAGCCTTACCAATCAGCTCACCTTTCAACTTCCGCAAACCGAGTTGATAGAGTTGTTCACTAGGGCTTGTGCCAGGCACATCTCTCCAACTCTTCAGGTCCAAACATTCTGGATGTTTGATGAGGCATTCACTATGGTTTGGAAGCTAGAAATTCATGTTATCGAAGAGAAGAAGCTACAATTGCGCAACAAAAACTACTCTGTTTAAATCAAATGACTCTTCTTCCTCTTCTAAACCATAAAATACCCATGTTAAAGCAAAGGGATCTGCCAACGTGGTGGTATTGAAAGTTGGCCCATCTCATCCATCAAACCAATCAAAACCTCCTTCTAATCTTTCCCATATTTATAACTTCCAATACAGGCAGGAAAAATGAAGATATATCTATGAGAACTGTAAGCTAGGAAAAATACACTACTAACAAGGAAGTAAAATACCAATAATCATACCAACTCCTTCGTGTTCCGTAGCAAACCTCAGAATGGGCTAGGAAACTTGGATTGAGCCCTGATTTTGTGATATGTAGGTGCTTTTCTTCAAGACGGAGCAAGACCTTCCTGTAACAACGATCCTCTTACTTTGCACTAGATGGGAAAAAGGATTATGAGGCTATTTTGGCATTAGGGAACGAGGTAAAATGATGTTCTTTTCTCAAAGGATGCAAGAACTTAGATATGACATGCAAGCTTATTCTCTGTGTCATTAGAGGGGAGGGGTAAGGTTGTATTTATAGCCTGAGGGAGTGATTAGCTTAGATTAATTTAAGTAATCATGGTTTGAAAATGTGGGCAAGATTAAGTGAGTGGTTTGAAAATGTGGGCAAGATTAAGTGGGTGGTTTGAAAATGTGGGCAAGATTAAGTGAGTGGTTTGAAAATGTGGGCAAGATTAGGTGAGTGGGGACCACGAAGAATGGGTGAGGATTTGAATTATTTTTTAATTCATAAGTGGAGGATTTTAGGTGAGTGGGGACCACAAATGGTGGGTGAGGATTTGAATTTGAATTTTTAATTCAATAGTGGAAAAACATGGAGAATAATGACATGTGGTGAGGATTAGATTATTTTTTGATTTTGAAATGGATAATTAATCAAATTATATTTGATTAATTCGAAGTGTATTTTTGTGGGAAATGAGGAAGGGGAATTAATTGATTTAGGATAGATGTGAAATTGGGGTGTCTACATTTGCCCCTCTTTGGAAGGGTATTATGAAAGTAGTGTCCTTTCAAATAAAGTAGATGGTATGGGGGAAGAATTCAATCTACTTTTTAAAAGGTAGAACGAATGTTTGTTGGGGAGAATGGAAAGTGGTGAGTGACGGATGTTATAGTATCCTCCAAGACAAAAATTTCATGAGAAGATGTGATTATGGATAGATGTGGTGATGCCCCCTCGAGAGGACTGACGAGAATGAAATATACGAAAGAACTCTCGAAAAGAAAGGAAATGGATTTGGCGGAGAAGAGGATAATAATGGAGTGGAAGAGACTGGAATGACCGCACGACGCAAATGGAGAAAGGATTCAATCAACCTTGAATGCTAGGTTGATTGGTGTGTGTGGAAACAGAAAAGCGAATGGATAGGATTTGGGGTTGATTATGAGAAGAGTAAGAGAGATAGGGGAGGGGAAAAAAAGGAATGAAAGAGGTAGAAATAAGAGAGAGGGATGATAGGGGAAGAAGGGAATGATTGAAGGACAAACAAGGCAAAAAGAGGAAAATGACAGCGTAGAGGGTGAAGGGATGAAATAGAGAGATTTGCAAAATGAAGGAAGCAACAGAGATAGTAAAAAGGGATACGTGGAAGTGAAATAAATGAGAGGAGCGAAAGAAGAAAATCAGGAAATGGGAAGGATAAATAAGAAGGAGAAAACGAGATGGGAGTAGGGGGTTGAAATGGAGGGAAATGGACGGGAAAGAGGACAAAAAAGAGAAGTAGAACGGAGAAGAAAAAAAAAGAAACTATGAGGGGCGAGGAAAGTGGTAAAAAGAGGAGAGAAAGAAGAGAAACAGATACAGAATGAACGAAAAGGTAGGGGTGTGGTGTAGAGAAAAGTTGGAGAGAAGTGGTCAGGAAGAAACGGTGAAAATTAGGGGCGAACTTCTTTGGAGGAAAGGAAGATAGAATGAATACAAGGAGAAGATTGAAAGGAATCGTGTCATTGCGAGAGGAAAGACCAAGGCCAAGAATATGGAACAGATCGTATGGAGATGCATGTGGAGGGTGGTATGATATAAAAAAGATAGGACAACGCTAAACTTAGCCAAGTTATCAATGGGGAAGTTAAGGAGGAAACGCTGATGGAAAAGGGGAAGAAGATGATACAATTGAAGGGAAATAAGATGAGGGGTGGGAGAGAGAAGAGAGAATAACAAAGAAAATGATGTAGAAGGAAGGGAATATATAAAGGGTTGGTAATAAGTGGAAAAGGGAATGGTATAAGGAATGTTCAAAGAAGAAAGAGGGGAGGAATGGCATCGATTGGAAAAGATGTGGAGATGCATGAAATGAGGATACTAGGATGACTGAGAAAATAGGAAAAGGGATGTATGATGAAGACAATAAAGATATTGAAGAGAGCAAAGAGGAGATGGAGAGATGGGGTAAGAAGTGACAAATCAAATTGTAGGTTTTGAGGGACAAAAAAGAATAGTGAGAGAAAAAGGGAATAGGGGATAGTTGGAAGAGTGCCAATGCCCAATGAGGGGACGTTAGGGAAATCCCCTTGACCATGAGTGGTGGGGAAGGGTGAGAGAAAAAATGAAGAAAAGAAAAGGAGAAAACTAATGAGGGACTGGAAAGTGTTGGGTTGGTAACGCCCAAAAAAGGGACATTACGGGAAAACCCTTTGACAATGAGTGGTGGGTGGTTTAGAGGAGGGAAGGAATGAAGGGAAACTCTAGAAGGTCAAGGGAGGAATGAGGTCGTGCAGGAATGAGGATTGATAATTTTTAGGGAAAACCCGCTGACAATTATTAGCGAAGGAAGGAAGAGGATGATGAAAGAATGATATAGGAGTGTTAACAATAAGGGCCGACTGTGTGTGTGGGTGAAATGTAGGGGGATTTGGAAGAGGAAGTGGAAAAGACGTGAAGAATATGGGAGGGATGAGTTTGGGACTAAGTGGAAAGCGAGGAGAGGATCGTGGGTTTTGATGAGGATGAACGAGGTGAGGATGACGGAACACGACATGACAAAATATGGGAAGAAACGTATGAAGGGTGAGGACAAGAAGGGGAAAATGGGGGAAAAGATTGTGATTGTAGGTGGAGAGGTGAGTTGTATGTTGTAAGAGGATATGTGGAAGAAAGGCTAATAGTAGGAGGAAAAAAGTGGGTATCGGAAGATACCCGGTGGAAGAAGGATCAACAAAGTGAACGAAAGAATGCGGCGGAGGAAGAAGTTCACGATGAGAAGTAGTGTAGGGAGGACCCTGAACATAAGATTTGTCATGGAGGAAGTGGTTAAGTAGTGGTTAAGTAAGATTCCATGTGAGCAAAACTGGAGAGACAAATGGTTTCAAGTGGAGAGTGTGTTTGCGAGAATCGAAAAGGAGGTGAAAGGATGTGATAATGGGGAATGCCGAGAAAAAATGAAGGGTGAAGGGTGTGTAGTGATGGGGAAAGGCAAGGAGACAGATCATCCTTAAGAGGGACTCTTAAGTGAGATTGCCATGCCAGGTGAGTGGTTAAGTAAGATTGCCAAGCAGAGGAGAGTGATAGTGGTGGGAAAAAGATGAAATGATGGGGAATGAAGAGGAAATATGGATGGTGAGATTGGAGAGTGATGGGCGAGTGTAAGATGACATGTCATGCTTAAGAGAATCTCTTAAGTAAGATCGTCATACTGCTGGAGAGGTTTCGTAGGGTCACCCAACCGACAGGGATGATATGCAAAGAGAAAGACAATGATATTGGGGATAGGGGTGGAATGGTAGGGTGAAGAAGATGATCGCGATGAGGAAGTGGGAGAAATAAGATGAGGGGTGGGAGATATGATGCGGATAACAGAGAAAATGATGTAGAGGCGACAGGGTAGATACAACCTTAAGATGGAAGATCTTAAGTGTAAGAGTGCCATAGTATGCTGGAATGGTTAAGTAAGATCGCTAAACTGAGGAAGAAGGGATGAAATGAAAAAGATGGTGGAAATAGGGTATGACAGAATGGATGCATAAAATGAGGATACCCTCAAGTGAATTACGAGAAAATATACAAGAGCGATGTAAGTAGGATGAATAGGCAGTAAGGTGGATATTGGGGAAGGACGGAGAAGGGGAAGAGTGGAGAGATGGGTATGCCTAAGCGGTATATGATATGAAATGAGGTGGGAGTAAGAAAGAAAGGACATAGAGGAGAGAAAAGATGAATGGGGGATATAAGAGACATATATCCAGTGGAGGGAGGATGAGTGTGAGGGGAAAGTTCACTTAACAATGAGTGGTGATGGAAACGTGGTGAGAGAAAAAATGATGCGGGAATGGGAAGTAAAAGAGGTGGAGTTGGAAGGATGTGGAAATGGTGGTGACGGTTATTTGACGAGAGGGCACATTAGTGAAAGAAGCTTCTACAACGGGAAGATCTTAGTGAGTGGTTAAACCTCCACTAGAGGAAGGAAGGATATAGAAGGGGTTACTCTAAGTAAGATTGTCCAAGCGGGAGGGAACAATGTCGTGTGGAATGTGGATTGAATGACCAATTAGGTGCGAGGTCCACTAGGAATTATTAGCAAGGGTGATATAGGTATAAGATGATGGATGAAATAATGAAATAGAGGAATGTTAAGAATGAATGGATGAAACACAGTGTGTGGGTCAGAAATGT
Source organism: Taxus chinensis (assembly GCA_019776745.2). Taxonomy (NCBI): domain Eukaryota; kingdom Viridiplantae; phylum Streptophyta; class Pinopsida; order Cupressales; family Taxaceae; genus Taxus; species Taxus chinensis. The sequence continues at coordinate 62,382 of JAHRHJ020003444.1, read as the reverse complement.
GGGGGAGAAGTTGAGAAGCTGGATAGTGGAAAGATGCTACTTGAGAAAGATGGTCAAGTAGGATTCACAAACTGATAACTAGGTAAAAGCGAAGGAGGATTCACATGAACAAGGTGAATTCATGAAGAAATAAGAGATGAATGGATGGGGAAGCAAAGTAGTATGAAGGATGATGGAGGAAGAGACTCATGTGACGAAAAGAATCATGATTTTAAGGTGGAAGCATATTACAACGTATGTTGTGATCGATGATAGGTGGAGAAAGGATAAGGATGACTAGGACTGAAATATGTGTGTTGGCATAGACAGAGGGCCAGGTGGAAGAGGCTTGATGCCCCAGTAGTGATATGCAAATGAATTAGAGAGCATAGAGAGAGGCCATACAATAACAGTATTGATGCCCCAGGGAGGACATGCAATCAGATAACATACGAATATGTACAGAGTATACCAGGTTACAGTAAGACTGCCAAGTGAGGCAACACTGAAGATATATCAAGATGGGAAAGTGAGAAGCAATTAATAATTTGCGACTAATAATGCAAGAGGAGGTGAGAGGATGTAAATGATGTGGAATTACGTGAAAAAAAGTGATGAGGGTGATTAGGATGTGCCCCCAAGTGATGGGGTACAAGGGAAGAAGACAGATAATCCTTAAGACAAAGAATCTTAAGTGATATCGCCGGATTTTCCGTGCAAGTGTTAAGTAAGATTTCCAAGCAGAGAATGGTGATAGTGGTGGTGAAATTGGTTTGTCATGATGGGAATGGTTGAGAAAATATTGATGGTGAGATAATAATTCAGAGTGATGGGATTGAGTTGCTTATTGATTTTTTACGATTTTGTGGATGCTTAAGAGAGACTCTTAAATAATATTGTCATGCCACCGAATGTGGTTTTGTAAGATCGCCAAACCGACATGGATGATATGCATGGAGAAAGAAATTTTTTTATTGGGTATAAGGGTGGAATGGTTGGTTGAATAAGATGATCATGATGAGAGGTTTTTGAGAGAAATAAGAATGGGAGAAATATTTTTTTGATGGGATGGGGGAAGGCCATAGGGTAGATCAACCTTAAGAGGAATTCTTAAATGTAAGACTACCATGCGGTTGAGAATGGTTACAGTAAGATCACCAAGATTTTTGAAGATTTTCAGAATGATGATAGATTTTGTGGGAATAGGGTATGAAAAAATGGACTGAAGGGAACCCTCAAGTGAATTTTCCATACTACATGAGTGTGTAAGTTTTGACGATTTTCTAGGCAGAAGATGGATTTGGAGAAGGATGAGAAAAGAGTGAGTGCCAATGTATGGCCCGGAGTGGGAGACTTATTTTTAAGAGGAGGTGATAAACAAGGATAGAATTCGAAACAAAGGAGTGTAACAGTGAATGGATGAAGGCATATATGCTCAGTGGAGGGTGGAGAGTGTGAGGGGAATTCCTTTTCCATTGGGATGGACCACTGGTGGTGATGAATAATGATGTAAAGAATTTCAGAAGCAGAAGAGTTGACTCCACACAACTGGGAAGATGTTTGTAGTGGCTGATTGTTGTTTGATGAGATCAAGAGGTGGTGAAGAAGCTTCTATAATGGGAATATCTTAGAGACAGAGGGTAAACATTCACCGAGGATCCCATATAGAAGGGGTTATATAGTAAGATTGTCAAGCGGGAAGCAGAATGGTACTGAACCGGAAAAAATCACAAAAATAGGTGAGAGGGGATGAGTCATATGGTGAGACTTAGACAGTAATGTGGGGATAAGTGGTGGATTGAGTAAGATATGAGGTTAGCGAGGATGAATGGATCAAATCACTTAGGCATCTAAATCACGGTGGGAGGGGATTCTATAATTTGTGAAGCACTGTAAGATTTTATATTTTTGAAATGAGTGGTCCCTTATGCCTTGCCCCATGCTACTAGTGAGAAGCAAGTATTATGATCATCATGCAAAGGGTAAAATATATGCATGTGAATTCTCTTTTTAGTCTTTTTTTTTGCTATGTTTTATTTTATTTTTTGGAATATTTTGCAATATGTTTTATGATTAGTATGATAATGACCCTCTATGCTTTGCCCCATGCCACTTGTAAGAGGCAAGGGTTTATCACCGAAGACAAGACGTAGACGAGTAAGGGCACCTTCCTCCATTCCCAGTCTCACACTACCAAGAAGAAGTGTGGGCTCAACACCAAAGACTATGAAGGATGAAAGATGTGACAATGAATTATTCATAAGTTATTGAATTGATGGATTTTTACAATAGCGCTTTGTATTTGGGAAGGAACATCTGCCCCCAATCTCAGCCCCACATGACTAGTAGGATGCGAGGGTTCAACACCGAAGACTGAGATGAATGACCAAACGAACTGGGTAAAGAAGTTTAGAGCTTTGTTATGAAAGAGAGAATGTCTTTGAAAGGGAATATATTACCATCAGTAAGCTTCTAGGTATGACCATAGGTAGAAAGCGACTAAAAATGGGAGATAGTTATAAGAAGTATGGATACTCACAAACTTAATAGGATCTATATTAGCACCTGTCTCATGATGATAAATATGAAATATGTGATTTTGATAAAGAAAATATCTACCAATGGAAATGAATAAATTTAAATTATTCGGAGATAAGCAAGACAAAAGGAACAATGTACACGTTGTTTCCCAGGAATAGTGAACATCTCAAGGATAAAATTTCTTTAAATGAACTGCATTCATTGGTTCATCAAGATCTTGACCATCTTCAGTGGCCAATTTATAGGCTCCAGAGCCAAATTTAGCTTGTGATTGCATAGGGTCCTAACCAATTAGGCTCAAATTTTCCTTGTTTTTCTCGTTCTTTGGTGGTATTCTTTTGATTTTATTTTAAAATGAGGTCACCAATTTTGAATTCTCTGGGTCTTACCTTTTTATGATAACTGCGTTGCAGTCAGTTTTGATAGACTTGAAGATGATTGAGAGCATTAAGTCATTTTTCATCGAGAAGCTCAAGCTCTTGAAGCCGTGACTGTCGGTATTCATCCTCATTAATTACATCTTTAAGGGAGATCCTCAAGGATGGGAGTTCTATCTCAATAGGTAAAATGGCTTCACAACCATAAACAAGGGAAAATGGGGTGGCTCTGGTAGGCGTGCGGTAAGATGTACGGTAAGCCCAAAGAGCGGGGTAAATTTGAGTATGCCAATTACGTCCATGGGTGTTGACAATATTTTCCATGATGGATTTTAAGGTCTTATTGGTTGCTTCCGCTTGACCGTTACCCTGAGGGTAGTATGGAGTGGACCATTTAAGTTTGATGTGAAAATGTTTGGCTAGGTCTTTTACATCCTGGTTTTTAAATGATTTGTCATTATCTGCAACCAGAGCGGATGGAATACCAAATCGACAGATGAGATTATTAAAAATGAATTTCGATATTTGGCTACCAGTAACATAAGTGAGAGGCATAGCTTCTACCCATTTAGTGAAGTAATCGGTAGCGGTAATGATGAACTTATGTCCATCAGAAGATGTTGGTCTGATTTTACCAATGAGGTCAAGTCCCCATTGAGAGAAGGTGGATAAGATTTCCATGCTTTTGACATGCTTGACAACGTTTGACAAAATGACATGCGTCACTTTCCATGGTGGGCCAATAATATCCAACTCGCAGGATTTTCTTGGCTAAGGCGATACCATTCGTGTGTGCTCCACAGATACCAGAATGGACTTCAGCTAAGACACTCGAGGATTCTTCCTGATTAAGACATCGGAGCAGGGTGCCATCATATCCTCGTTTATAAAGAGTTTCTGCTAAAATGGTGTAACGAGAAGCACGTTGTGCTAAAGCACATTTATGCATTGGTTTCATGTCGGCAGGAAATGTTTTATCACGAATGAAGGTATAAAGATCATGGTACCAAGGGTTATTCAGACCCACGATCTCACATACCATAGTGTTTTCAGGAAGATCATAGGCAGGCATTAAGAGATGTTCAACGAGAAAATGTGCCTGGGGTTGACTAGATGCGATTTCTAATAGGGATCCGATGGTTGCCATAGCGTCGGCAGATTTATTACGAATTCTGGGAATTTGATCAAAGCTAATTAATCGAAAATAGCTTCGAAGACTATCCACCATGCATTTATATGGGATAAGTTTTTCATCCTTGACCTGGTATTCATCGGTAACTTGCTTGATGATAAGTAAAGAATCACCAAATACAGCTAATTCTGTAAGATTCCAAGATATAGCCAGTTTTAATCCTGCGATGAGAGCTTCATATTCTGTGATATTGTTGGTACATGGGAATGCTAAGTGAAATGATTTGGGGATAACATGTCCGCTGGGTGTGATAAGCAAAATACCAGCCCCTGAGCCATGGAGATTACAAGATCCATCAAAAAATAGAGTCCAAGCTGGCGCGATGTCTATGTGTAGAATATCTTCATCAGGAAAAGAGAACTGAAGTGGTTCTGTGCCAGGAAGGGGTGCCTCGGCAAGTTGGTCTGCAAGGGCTTGTCCTTTAATTGCTTTCTGCGGAACAAATTCGACATCGAATTCACTAAGTAATACGACCCAACTAGACATTCTTCCCGTGAGAATGGGTCTGGACAACAAATACTTGAGAGGATCAATTTTGGCAATCAACTTAGTTGTGTGATTGAGCAAGTAATGACGTAACTTATGGAATGTAAAGGTGACCGCTAAGTAAACTTTTTCGATTTGGGAATAACGTACTTCATGCTCAATAAGTGTTCGACTAAGGTAATATACAACCTGTTCTTTTGTTTGATCGTTATGTTGTGCTAGTAGAGCTCCTATGGCATGTTCAGTGGCAGATGTATAAAGCAACATGGGTTTATCGGCAACTGGTGACATAAGAACAGGTGGACTAGAGAGGTATTCTTTTAACTTAGCAAAAGAGTCTTGGCAATCGTGGTTCCAGTGAAAGTGTGCATCTTTCTTGAGTAACTGATTAAAGTGATGGCACTTGTCAGCCAACTGTGATATGAAACGCCGAATAGATTGTATCTTTCCCTGAAGACTGCGTAATTGTTTTAGGTTTTGAGGAGGAGGCATTTCCATAATGGCTTTGACTTTGGCAGGATCCACTTCTATGCCTCTTCGTGAGACAATAAACCCTAATAATTTACCAGAGGTTACTCCGAACACACATTTCTTTGGGTTAAGACGAACCTTATACTCGCGTAATCTATCAAAAATGCATCTCAACACACTTGGATGCCCTATTCGTGTTTTAGATTTTGCTAATATATCATCAACATAATCTTCCATGATATCATGTAACATGTCATGGAAGATGACAGTCATTGCTCGTTGATAGGTGGCACCAGCATTTTTCAAGCCGAAAGGCATGACCTTATAACAGAAGGTGCCCCATGGTGTAGTAAATGTCATTTTATGTTGATCCCCTTCAGCAATACGTATTTGATTGTAACCAGAGAATCCATCCATTAAGGAGAGCATTTCATGGCCTGCCGTAGAATCAACAATCATGTCTATATTTGGCAAGGGAAAGTCATCTTTGGGACAAGCCTTGTTGATGTCACGGAAGTCTGTGCATATTCTGATGCCGGGAGTTTTCTTGGCGACGGGAACTATGTTAGATATCCATGCCGAATAATCAATAGGTTTGATAAAGTCAGCTTCCAAGAGTTTCTCGAGTTCGGCTTTGACAAGCAATGCAACTTGGGGATGCATTTTGCGTAGTTTTTGCTTTACAGGTTTTGCATCCGGATGTACCACAAGATGGTGTACTACAAGAGATGGGTCCAGGCCTGGCATGTCCTTATATGTCCATGCAAATATATCTTGGAATTCAATAAGGAGTGTTGTGAATTCCGTGCATTCTTGGTCAGACAGACTAATGCCAAGTTGTAAAATTTTTGGTTGTTCAGTGGTGCCAATGTTTATGTCTTTTGTTTCTTCTACAAGCATTTTAGATGTATCCTTTTCAGAGAATGATGCTAATGGTTGATGTAGGTCATCAGTGTCGGGTGTTTGTTGGAACTTTTTGTTGACATGTTTGTTGGATAGGGTGGCGGTGAGGTTTTGACTATGGGAAATCCTCTGTTTGCGCTTTTGATCCAAATTTTCTGAGGGTGAAGGATCTGAATATTTTATCTCTTCGCCAAAATAGGCCGATTCATTTAGATTGATTTCAAATCCTTTTCTATGGTCGGAAGTAGGGATTTGGTCACGAGTTCCAAGGAATTCTTCGATGGCTTCATCATTTTGGAACATGTCCATGGCCGCATGATGTGGTTGGCCATGGTCTATGAGACTCGGATGTGTAGGCTCAAAATTGATGACATTAATAGATAAATGTTCAAAGTAAAGATGTGTTTCAGCGAGGTCCTCAAAAATACTACGTGGAGACTTGATGTCATTATCAGAACTGGTGTCATCATTGTCACTTGAAATTATTATGGGAGCAACATCAAACACCTTGAAACCTAGACCATGTTTACCGTGATGTTGTGTGTAATTTATCGGGTCTAAACGACCTTGTTCATTTGGACCGAGTCCTTTACCCTTCCATCGCATGTTTTTCATTATTCGGTGAGCTTTGGTAAATTGAGGGGACTCATAACATGGAGCAAAGTCGTCATTATATAACCAAGATCCTGAAGAACTTGGAATATGTTCGTTGTCAAGATAACCAAACTTTTTCCAAACTGACTGTCCCATTTGGTAAGTGGGATGGATTCTCAGATGTGGAGCGTTAGGTTTGCCATAGCTATGTGGGGATTTGGTGATATAAAAAGAGTCTGCCATCTTTTGAAATTGATATTCACCGCATCCCGTGTCAATGATTTTAAATGTGTGAGATGGGGGACCAATAGGTACCTCATGTGGTGGGGAAGTTAGTTTGGTAGTCTTAAAAGATGAAGAGAATGGGTTATAAGAAGAAGGGGGTGGATTGAAGGATGAAGGTTGGTTATTCACAGGAGGAGGTATCTTAATAGAAGAGGTGTGGTTGGATGAAGAAGATTGGCTAGGTGAAGAAGAAGATGGTGTGGTGGAAGAATAATTGTTGCTGGAAGAAGAAGCTTGATTAGTGGAAGAAGATGATTGATTAGTGGGAGGAGGACTGGTGGAAGATGGTTGACTAGCGGAAGATAATGGATTGGAAAATGTGTTTTGGTTATGAGATGATGGTTTCAGATCATTGTTAGGGAGTGTATCAGGATCAATGCGTGTTTCATTAGGGATTATGCGAGGTGGAGCATATTTATCTGTTGATGGACAATAGTGATCATGTCGATACCGTCCTTCGAGGAATCTACAATACTCAAAAGGTTGGGGATCTGCACGTAATGTAAATTCCTTGTCCAAATGAGGAAACTTAATGCATTGGTGGAATGTTGATGGGACGGCTTTCATGGCATGAATCCATGGTCGGCCGACGAGAATGTTATATGCAACTTCTACATCTACCACATGACAGACCGTGTCTAAGGTGATGGGTCCAACTTGGAGAGGCAACGTGATTGTGCCTTCAGACTTTCTTTCGCTATTATCATACCCACGAATGGTTATGATATTGTTTTGTAAATCATTTTCAGTGTAACCTAGACAACGTAAAAGTTTCATGGAACAAATATTTAATGTTGATCCATTGTCGATTAAGACGCGCTTGATTTTACGATGAGTTACATAACCCTCGACGTATAAAGAATGATTATTAGCGATGTTGGGATTAAGCAGGTCAGCGGGACCAAAAGATAAAATAGGATTGGGGACTGTAAGATGTGCAATTAAAGCCTGGAATTGTTGTGAATTGATGTCCTCAGGGACACGAGCATTATTCAATGTTTGCATAAGGATGCGTTGTAGTGCGGGAGAAGAATTAAGTAGTTCCATGATTGAAATTTGTGGGGCAGTCTTCTCTAATTGTTTGACAATATTAAATGATGGCGTAGGTTGTGGAGAGGAATTGGCGGCGGAATTAGATGGTGGATTAGGAGGTGATGCCAGGGACGAAGTGGCAGATTTTTTTGTTGTAGGGACCCATATTTTTTTCTGTCTAGTGGTGATCGCACAGTCAGTTCTGATCTTTATAGTTGCCACTAAGTCTTGGTCATAATCTATGGTCGAGATGACTGAGTCATACTCGACATTGCTTGATGATTGACCCTTATCTTTTGAATTGTTATCATGGTTAGGGAAGGGATTTTTGAACATGTGAAGTTTTTCATTAGGTGTTTTTGTCTCAGAAGTATTTTCAACTTCTATGTCTCCACGTTCAATCAGGTCTTGGACGTAATGGCGGAGTTGCATGCATCGATCTGTGGAGTGCCCTTTTATGCGATGGTAATCACAATATTCATTGTCTTTATACCAATTTGGTTTGGGTTGTCCTTCTTCGAAGGGTCTGACAATGGGATATGTAATCATATTAGCATTTTCCAAATGACGAAAGACACTAGATAGACTTTCTCCGAGAGGAGTGAACTCTCTTCGTCGATCCCGAGAAGGAACTTCCTTTCTAGGGATAATGATTGGTTGTTTAGATTTTAATGTGTTGATGGGATGGTTTTGGACATTTCAGACATGGCGGGAATCAGTAATGCCATCGTTGACGATATTTCGATTCCGGTTAAAGAATTTAGATTTGTCCTGGTTCTGAGGAGTGTCTCGATAAGGTTGGTCCCTAAAGGGTGCTTTAAGTAAGCCCTTAGAAATGAGGGATTTTTCGATTTGTGTGCCCTTTTCGATGACTTCTTCGAAACTATTCAGACAATGCATTTGCATGTGGAATGATAATTCGGCATTGAGATTAGGGACAAAAATGCTAACTAGTTGTCTCTCGGGTACTGAGCAGGGAAATCGACTTGCAATTCCTCGCCATCGTTGTAAAAAGGAGGCAAAATTTTCATTTTTGGCCTTTGCCTAGTGTTACAGAGATCAAGCATAGTTATTTCTGAGTCTAGGTTATAGAAACAATGTTTGACAAATTTCTCTGATAAGTCTGCAAATGTCGTGACCGACCCTTTGGGCAGATGGAAAAACTAGTCTAAAGCCTGTCCTCCTAAACTTTGGGGGAATAATCGTAAAAGGTACGTGTCTCGATAGGAAAACTTCCTGACATTGCATGTAAAATTCCTTGACATGTTCACGGGGGTCACCTTTGCTTTTGTATTTATCAAACTTAGGGATTTCGAAGGATGACGGAAATGGTAATCGTGATATCTCTGTATCAAATGGATAAGGACACAATTCTTCAAAGTTGAATTATTTTGATTGTTTTTGTAGTCCCTGAATGGTGTCTTTCATAAGTTTCCATTCTTGTGTGAATGGAGAAGCGGGGGATGGTTTATCAAATATGTCGCAAATATTGGAATCTAGATTGAGGTCTTTTAATCTTTAAGCTCTAGTCGTTGCTTCCTCAAGTTTCTTTGTTAAGTCTTGGATTTTAGTGAATAACTCTTCGGCCGAAGAACCATTTGGATTGTTTGGTATTTCATTGTGATAACTTGATTCACCATTGTCGATGAGTTTGTTTAAATTTTCCATCCCGAAGTCAGGGGGTAGTTTTTCCCCCATGGCTAGGATGCGTAACAGATATTCATTTTTGTTTTGTTCTATCACCCTATTGACTTGTTCTTGTTCTTCATTGGTGAGTTCTGGTTGTGTGACTTCTTCATCGTCATTTTCATGATTGTGACTGCGAGTGAATACCATGATGAAATGTGTCTGATTAAGCTGAAAAGTGGGTAGGAATTTTGAACAAGTGTGAGGAAATGAGAACTTGATTACTTTGGATTTAGCTCGAATAAGCTCGTGATGACTGATAAGGAGAGTAACTCAAACAAGTTATCTCAATATGATGATGATGTAACTCGAGACGAGTTATTAGAGGATTTGTTGCACGTTGTGTAGATTTGGCTTAAACAAGCTCTGGACTATTGACGGGGAGAGTAACCTGAACAGGTTAATCGCGATATGGTTGTGATATAACTCAAAATGAGTTATGAAAGGATTTGTGTTGGCTGTGATTTGGATAAACACGATGGTGGACAAGAATAATGAGTGAACTCAAACAAGTCACCCAATATTAGTTTGATATAGCTGGAAACAAGCTATGAAGGATGTTTTGACAATTGACGATATGGGGAGTGAATGCTAGTCACTCAATATCAGTTGGATATAGCCGAAGACAAGCTATGACAGATGTATTGTTGGATGAAGCAAGCTAATGAAATTGGTGTGATGTTTTGGTCTGTGTTGTTGGATTGTTTGGATGTTTTCACTTGGTATTGAATTGGTCGAGAACTGATTTTTTTTGGAACACAACTAGGGTCTTGAACTTTTACAATGAACACATTGATATCAGCCAAGTTTTATGATAAAACAATGCTAAACTATTTTGTTTTCAAACAACAAGCAATCATGTGGATTCAATTGTTTTGGCTTATGAGGTAAATTCTTCAGGAATGATCATTGTTTCATGCAATCATACAAGTATGTTGTGAAATGGTGGATGCAGGCTCTTATTACTCCAAGAAGATGCGTCCTCCGATATACCCTAGTCCTGATATACCTAATTCTGTACGGGGACAGAATTGGTACGGGGAACCCTTAGAGCACTGGAGGAGACTCACCAATTCTTACTTGCCTGTTTCGGAGTGAATCACCACGTCCAGAACAGGTTTTGTGAAAAGGTGGAAGGTGATGGAGGGATGAATGTGTATGGTGTCCTTATAACTCCCCGAAGATTTATAGGGACAATTCCTAGGCTTTGTTGTTATAGCTATTTAGGCGTGACTCGCATGCGCTGCACGACAACATTACCTGTAAGTGAAAAGCAGGGGCGAGGTAAATACCGAACGTTGTGATGAGACTAGGTCTCAAAGTGCAATGCAGATGTAAATGTTGTTGGTGTGTGGTAGTCAAGTCCACGTCACCGGTGTAGCTTTGGTGGTGATGAAATCCACCTCGTCTACGTGTAAAAACAAAATGATAAAGTGATTAAACGTAAGGTTCTTTCCAACTTGAAATAAATCACTAGCAAAAAATAATTGCGTACCTGAGCGTACTTTTTTTTTTGGTTTCAGCAATTTTCTTTGAATGGTGGTATTTTTGTGGGATTTTTGTTTTTTTTTTTGTTTTTGTTTTTGACAATATTCCAGCAACGCGGTTCTACAGAAAACAAATTAGTAGTTATCCTGCAAACGAAATGTTAGAAAAGTGATCGTGGCTTGTTTTTGATTTTCCAGATCGCTCGAAGGCGCAGGAAAAGAGCATACACAACCAACGACCAAACAAATATTAATAATATGACAAAGGAAAATAATGATTGAAATGACAGTTGGAAAACAAAGCTAGAGGATCCTGCAATGTTAGAACAAGAAACTAAAAAAATTGTGACCGTTTCTGATTTTCCAGATCGCTCGAAGGCGCAAGAAAAGAGCATACGCGGATACAATTGGAATAGATTTTTTTTTTTTTTTTTTTTTTTTTTTTTTAATGTTAATAATTATTGCAATTAATCATGATTGTGAAATAGCGATAATGATTATTTTCACAAAAAAGAAAAATGACGAAAGAAGAGTGTGAAAACGTTACCTAGAAGTGTTGTCGTGGAAAATTGAAATGTAAGGCAAAAAATTAAAAAAAAAAAAAAATGTTTTGCAGAGCCCGGGTGGCCTCACGTTTCTGATTTCCAAGATCACTTTTGAAGTGCGAGGAAAGAGCATACGTGTGAGGTTGTTACGTGAAATAAAAAAAAATAAAAAAAAAAAAAACTATAATTTTGTTGTTTTTTGTTAAAAAGACAGGTGTTAGAAGAAATGAAACCAAAAAATTTTCTGTAAGTCTAAATCAAAAAATTATTTTTCCATTGCATAGATCTTTTTGATACTTTTATGTTAAAAAAATGAAGTCATTCCGAGTTCGGGAGCAAAAGTTATGGCTTCCGGAAGATGGGCTACGGTAGCACTCTGAATGAAAATTTTGAACGTGAGAAAAACGTCCCGGGAGCTAGTTTTTTTTAATTTTCTGACTTCTGTATTTCACCTGAGAAGCTAAAATTTTGACAGCAAGGTTAAAAAAGAACAATAAACAGAAAGAAAGAGTTAGATCACAAAATGATTGAACTAAAATAAAAGAAAAAAAAATGATTAACTTCCTACAAAGCAGTTATTTTAGCAAAAGTAAATAAATAAATGCATTTTCCGGATTGGTTGTTCCATGACAGTAAGATGATAAACTAATGACTAGTTCATGTGTTTCTATAGATTACGAGTGAATAGAAAAATCAGAACTGGGAACTAAACACCAAGCACCGAGGAGATCAAAGACAGGATGAGCGTCATAGTTTCATTGTTGTTATAACCTGCAGATACACCACAAGACACCACACAACAAAAACACTACCCAAAGCGTGAAAGTTAACCAAAGAAGGCCATAAGGAACAGAAAAGGAAATAATAACGAACAATAATAAACAAAGAACAGATAAAACCACTAATTGGGAAATTAATGGTAACAGATCGAAAGTAACCGGGCGTGCCAGAATGTAAGCTAGGAAAAATACACTACTAACAAGGAAGTAAAATACCAATAATCATACCTCCTCCTTCGCGTTCCGTAGCAAACCTCAGAATGGGCTAGGAAACTTGGATTGAGCCCTGATTGTGTGATATGTAGGTGCTTTTCTTCAAGACGGAGCAAGACCTTCCTGCAACAATGATCCTCTTACTTTGCACCAGATGGGAAAAAGGATTATGAGGCTATTTGGGCATTAGGACGAGGCAAAAGGATGTTCTTTGCTCAAAGGATGCAAGAACTTAGATATGGCATTCAAGCTTATTCTCCGTGTCCTTAGAGGGGAGGGGTAAGGTTGTATTTATAGCCTGGGGGAGTGATTAACTTAGAGTAATTTAAGTAATCATGGTTTGAAAATGTGGGCAAGATTAAGTGAGTGGTTTGAAAATGTGGGCAAGATGAAAATGTGGGCAAGATGGGGAGTGGGGGCCACGAAGAATGGGTGAGGATTTGAATTATATTTTTAATTCATAAGTGGAGGATTTTAGGTGAGTGGGGACCACGAAGGGTGGGTGAGGATTTGAATTTGAATTTTTAATTCAATAGTAGAAAAACATGGAGAATAATGACATGTGGTGAGGATTGGGTTATTTTTTGGATTTTGAAATGGATAATTAATCAAATTATATTTGATTAATTCGAAGTGTATTTTTGTGGGAAATGAGGAAGGGGAGGAGTGTCTACACAATATGTACTTCGAATAAGAAGATAGATAGAGGGAAAAATTGAATCCCTGAAATCTGTCTTTCAACCACTTTTCAAATGTGTTTAATTTATTCCCTCTGTATTTTGATGGGCTCGATGCAAAAGCTCATAATTTCATGTATCTACTTCACAGACTACCAAATTCTATAAAGAAAATGACCCATACTTCATAAATCTGGTGGTTTGGAACGATTTGTTTTTTTGTCTTTCCACACCAAAACACATTTTGTAAACTTCTCCCACAAATCTCTACCAAAATAAAAATTGAAGACTTCCATGATGAAGAGAATCTCCAGATCTTGTCCATTGGTACCAGATCGTAAAAAATGGAGCTCTAGGGAATCAACAAGATATACCTTCTGCATTTTTTCCTTATGTTTTCTGCAAATTTGGCTTCAAGCGAATTTTGAACTTTTTCCCCGTAAATTCGTCCGAATGATGTGGCATCCATTAAGTCGGCATAGAGGGGCTTCCTTTTTTTCCATTTTACATTTTTTTTGACAAAATAGTCAAAAATCCAATTACCCTCCGAAGTCACTCCTCCCCTCCCCCCGCATTAGCTTTTGACTCGGGTTTTCAAACTTTGACTTTTTCCTTTGCCCATTCTAGAGCTGCGAGCTCGTAGGTCTGAAATGTTTTCCCTCATAATTTCCTTATTACAGGAGTTGTCTGTGACCAAATTTGTCGGTGGGGGGTTGAAATTTGGATACACAAAGCTGATAACTCTTCTAGAAGGCTTTAGACGATCCATAATGGCAAAGAAATAAATCCCTTGATGAACTTCTTGTAATACCCCCCCGTATGCCCAAGAAATCCGTGCACAGTGCTTTGACTAGTAATTCTCCCTTAATCCCAATTAACTAAGCCTATCTTGCAACTTTTGCAGGATCTACTAGTAGGCCCTCCTTACATATGATGTGCCTCAATAATGTTCCAAACGAGGTAACAAAGAAACTATTTTTAATGTTGAGGGATATTCTCAACTACCGACACCTTTCAAACATTGGCCTTAAGTTGTCACAATGGTCCTTCACTAACCCATATACTGTCCAATCATCTAGTAGACTTGAAGGAATTTATGGATGAAGTCCTGGAAAGTGTGTAACACAATGCGCGAGAACACAACAAGTGCATTCTTCAAACTAAAAGGAATGACTGTATAGGAAAAACTTCCCCACTCAGTGGAAAAAGTCATTTTCCTATGGTCCTCCTCCATGATCCTTACCTGGTGATAGCTCAAGAATCCATCTGTGAAAGAGTAGACCTCACGTCCTTGCCAACCCCTTCTAATATTTCTTTAGTAAATGGGGTTGGGAAAGGATCAATGATACACATTTCATTCAGGTCCTTGTAATCAACACAGATTCTTATCCTTATATCCTTCTTGATGCTAATTACCATTGAAATTATCCACTCTGACTCTTTAATAGCTTCAATGATGCCTAATGCTATCATCTTATCTATTTCTTCCTTGACCTTCATGCACAAGTTAGGATTCATTCCGTATGGTCTCTTCTAGATCGGGCGTGCACCCTCCTTCAACTTAATTCTCATTTCCCCCAATGAATGGTGAACACCTTTGAGTTCATCATACCCACACAAGAATAAATCCTCAAACTCATGTAAAATATCAATGATCTTGGAGACTTCCCTCTCTGACTAATAGTCTCTGATGATAGCCTCTTTAGGCTCTTCTTATGAGCCGATTCTTCTTTATCTTTAAGGGCTTCGTGATAGGTGTGCAATTGTTCATCAGAACTGTCTAACACCTTGCATGTCCCTACAGAATGGTCAACATCCAAATTTTCTTACTTCTTCCCTATCCAATGACATACACCATCTTTCCTTTTTCTTTTTCCATACATGCGACGCTCAAATTGTACCTTCTTCTATGGTTCTGTCATCCTCAAAGCATGCATCTCCAAGTCAGGATCACCTAGTAAGTCTAGTAGCCTATCTTCTGCCATGGTGCTGTCCCCAATGGTTAAGGCGCTAGATAACCTATAATTCCTTATCCACTAAGGGTTTTGTACTCTAATACTCGAATGTTTGAATGAGATCAACTGCTAACTCTTGCCAATTCCCTGTCTGGTGGCATGTCTCAGCGTGAATGTACCGTGCGTGCGCACAAACTTGCAATGTTGAATATAGTTTGTGTACCCATAAGGATGGTGGTAAAGCTTCTGCGCTTTCTCTCTAGAGCCTCTCACAATCCTGGATATGGAAAGATGCAGGTTCCTTACCATGATAATATTTGGTGGTGGTGGGCACGTTGCTTCTAGAAAACTAGAACAGACAGGGAAATTATCGCCTTACGCGCCATTCCAAGAGGTTGTCTCCTGATGTGTAGCCCACCACCGCGCCGTAATAGTGCTGAGTAGGGTGTAATTTAACATCCCTCTTCGTTCATTCTCCTCCTTCCACTGAGCTTCCATCTCCTACAAAAATATCTTAGGGAAAGCTCCTCCTGAATACTTAGGTAGGTCCTTACCTCCTAGGAACCGAATAATACACGCACCTTTGTCACCTTTGTCACCGATCCTCTCAAATGTCATTCGATCAACTCATAGGTTCCATGCAGCCAATTATTGCATGTTATACTGGTGGTGTCACTTAGGGACTGAGCATCCTCAAATTGGATAACTCCTTCTGTGGGATGAATTATCTTTGGATCCTTGATTGAGTGCACATATATTCTATCCAGGACCTCTTCTCCCAGGGGTTCAGTATAGGGTGTTGATTTTCCATCAGCTAGGGGTATGATGACCCATTCCTCCTCATTTTCAAAGCTTATGTATCCCTTGTTGAACCGAAGATCCGCATTGTTCTTATAGCACCATGGGCGCCCAAGTAACGCTGGGAAATTTTCTGCCTCGGTGAGTGCCAAGACTTTGAAGTCCCTAGTAAACTTAGCTACCTGAATGGTGATGGCTGCATCCTTTAAGACACCGATGGGCATTGACTTCATTTTTTTCACCATATGAAACACATTTGAAGATGGCTGTAATGCATGTCTTCCCATCTGATGGCATGCATCCAAAGTGATAACATTGACCTCCATGCTTGTGTCAGTGAGGATATTACTAAGGAGCCATCCATCCATGACTGCATCTAATGTCATATCCTTATCATAGTCAAGGCTATGAGGGGGAAGGTTTACATGCAAGACCTGATTCTCGCGCTCTTCTCTGGCATGTGGTACCTTCTCTCTCAACCATGCTCCTATCAAGGGAATAATATTCTCTTGCCTTAGCATTTTACATACTTCCTTGACCTCATCCAGGTCATCCTTTGGCGCCTCGACCTTCCTTCTTTGCTCCTCCCTCCTAGACTACTCCTTTAGACACTGGATTTCTCCTTGTAAACTCCGAATGACATCCATGGTTTCTTGATATACCTCCTTCTGATGCGCAGGGTTGGGTACTTCCCATGTACCACTTCTTCCCTTGAAACCAGGTTCTTCTACCTTGGTATTTCCTTTGTGCGCATGAACTCTGCTCTTGTTGTTACCATAACAGGTTCTAAACCTACATCATGTGTCACCCGTGGCATCCATTGTGTGTTATCCTTCTTAATGCTTACCATTGCAACACCCTTGTCTTTCCGGTGCTGCTAATTCATGTGCTCAAACAACTCAGGGCACTCCTCGTACTTGTTCTTCTTCCCGCACCATGAGCACTGCAATAAGTTTGGGCACTTGCGCTTGTAGTGGTCTATAGACCCATAATTAAAACAGGTTCCACACTGGAACTCACTCCTTCCTCCTCCGTGGTTACCATGACCACATAATCCTCTACAAAATCCCCTTCCGCGTGCACCTCCATCTGCGTGCTCCTCATAATGGCGATCATCACCCTTAGAACCACTTGTGAGGCTAGTTTGGCACACACCAAGATCAATGGCCTCATGGATCTGGTCAATAAGCCTACAATCCTTAGTATCATGGGTTGTAGAGGTGCAGATCTTACAGTAGCAAGATACATTCTTCCGAATTGCGTGTTGTAACAAGGGACATCTACTCACATCATGGTCCCCATGAAAAATCTCACAATCTACTACTATGGTGCGTACTATCTTCTAGGGGAAACTATCCTTGACATGCCCCTCTACTTCACAATCTGTACACCATATACCACTGCGAGTCTCATGGGCTGAGTTCGTAGACAACTTTTCCAACTGCTTAGCCATAGCAGTGATTTGAGCTTCTAGGAATGAGCTAACACCAGTATCAACACTTCCAACAACTTTGGAGTGCAGAGCAACTTCTAACGCCTTGCATGGATCTGTGAAAGTCTTATGAGATAAAGCTCTTCTAAATGGTGTTATCAACCCTCCAACAAACCATTGAGCATGTTGTGAAGGGTGAATGTCATATGAAAATTTTGACAGGAGAGTCTTAAACCATGCATCATACTCCCGCACACTCTCTGCCATTCCCTGTTGAATCTCCTTCAGGGCACTGATGCTCTTCTGTTCAAACTTAGGAATGTGGAATTCTGCCAAGAAGGCATTCTTTAAAGCAGTATAATCCACCACCATTTGATGAGGGTCATATTTCCTATACCAGCTATACAGTGTGCCCTTGTAACATCATTGCAAACTGGCTTGCCTTCTTCTATGGGCTAGTGATCCCCTTTGCGTGCCATAGCAGCTCACACTTGTGAACATGTTCTGTAACATCTTCAATACCTCTGTAATCTAGAAAATGTAAAGACATCTCAAAGAAGACTTGAGGAGGTGGTTGGGGCCCTTGTCCTCCTGAGCCAGAGACTTGGTTTTGTGTTTCCTCCAGTGTTTCCTCCTGTGCCTCCTGATCCACCAGATCCACCACCAGGTCCTGTGCCTCCTGAGATCCCACCAGTTCCACCAGGTCCACCAATTCCTCCTAACCCACTAGATCCACTAGGTCCTGTAGTGGTCGTGCCAAGGGTCCCCAAAGTTCCACTGAACTATGCGCCAATGGTCTATGATAATGCCACTACCAATAGTGTACCCCGCGCCACTCCCAGATGCGAGACCGAAAGCTTGTGTATTTACTGCACTTGCCCAAAAATTCCTCCTAAACACTGGAATGGTATGTGCAACCATAGAAGTCCCAAATGAGAAATTATATCTCCTAGGTGCAGATCAGTCACTTCCACAGATACCAGCTGGGTTAACAATATTCTCCCCTTGATCTGGAAAACCAAGCGCCAGGGTTTGGTCACTAGGTGGGTTCAGATGTGCGCCAACGACTCTTCTCTCTCTGCGTGATGAACTCTCATCAGAAGCTGAAGGGGTCTCTCTTACGTGCTTGCCAAGATGGGGTAGCACAGACTTCTCAGGTTCCACATCCTCTGCATGAACCTCAAATCCTTCCCGCAATGTCTACCTCCATATATCCATCACACCTGTAACCTCACATTGTCTAACAATCTCCCTTTCACATGCACTTCACTATACTTGAGTCATCTCTCCTCCCTTTCTTTCTTAGTCACAATATCTGTCCATCTTCCTCCACCCTAGCTTCCTCGCCCAGTGCTCAGAATGGTTTAGTCGGCCATCAAAAATGCCTCTAAACTCAAGGTAACAATCAAGATCTTCATTGCTAGAGGAATAACATGTAGAAATGATCCTCTGGGCTCCCACAAAAACTCAAACTCAACAACTTCTGGACAAGAATATGTAGAAATAGCATACTCTAGAGTGTAGCTAGCCTATACTCCTTTCCACCAATGATCCACATCATGAGTCCATGTTAGATCTGCATCTTGCAGCCTCTGGTACTCTTCTTGGGTCCACGCATGTGATCTATAATACCAACTTGATCTAGATGCATATGCTGAGAGCCATTCATACAGTTCTACTGGGAAGCAACAGAAAAAAAGTTTCATACAAATCATGGTAGAGGTTCTCTTCTACCCATCTACGTGCATCAAACTCAGGTCCAGTGCTGAATCTCTGAGAAAATTCATCCTCTGTGCTTTTAAACCATGTTTTAACACTTTCCAAGGTTAAACACTTTGTCATCACTCATTGCACAGATCATGATGTATGCCATTTCCCACTACAACTTCGAAAAGAGGTCCCGACAATGAACCAAGATGTAGTCATTTTTACACCCACCAAAGAACAAGGGAATCCCATGTGCGCTGGCCTATCACCCAGCGGGCGTTGGGCACTCACCCGAGGCATGCACAGGGTGTCGAGTCTCTCTTTTATGTGAGTTGAGTGGGAAAACATCATCTATGATCCAAACTTAAAGGAAGTGAGTGGAAATGAGACATGAAAACATCATAGAGCTCATAATGGATTCTAGATCAATGCAGTCATTCCAGATAGAAAAGTACCTAACAAATTAAGAACTGAATCAAAACAGAAAGGAAAATGCACAAGGATTCTGACTCATTCCATAAACATGCATGAAACATAGAACTATGAAGATATGTAAATGCACCAGAATCATTAATGATCATATTCATATAAACTGGTAACCTCATTACATTCATTAGATTCATTACAGAGCATTGCAGAAAGGTAGACCAAAGTCATGCATCATAACTGGATTCCTATCCTTTAACTCTCAAAAATAAATTTCATAATCCCAAGCCCTTGATACATCCTTTTCCTATATTTTATCTACCCAACCCAATACAACTCCTTGCAACATTTCTAGAGCTCCGCTCTCTATTAGATCTCTACTCTCTATTGATATTCTCTTTTCTTCTGTGGGTGCTTGTATTTATAGGCATCCTTCAAGTGCTAACTCATCCTTCTGCAGCCTCAGATCCAGCGCCAAGTGTCTGAATGTGGTCCTCCATGGGAGCATGCTCCTCCAGGCCTGAGCTCTCCACTTTTTGCCATGATGGTCTTCTAGAAGCTTCCATCGTAGGGCATATTCCTTCCTAGGCCAACCTGTCGCCAGGCTGGCACCTTATCCATTCCGCATGTGCAGTCGGGTCACACTTTTCTCATGTCCTGCCCGATATGCCAAATATGGCTAAGTCCTCGAGACCTTGTTCTATCCGGAGTGTAATCACGACCCTTCTAAAACCCCCCTAGAACCTTGTCTTGTGCGCCTTCTTCTTGCGTGCCCACCCCTCAACTTAGGCCTTGCGTGCATCATGCACCTTTTGTACTTAGTCAATATTTTAGGGGCCCAACAATGTATAGTTACAGGCTTTCCCAATAAATGATTTTAATATTTAACCGTGTTCAAACCCTGAGCCCTGAGCCCTAGAACCCTTAAACAATATTCTTAGGGTTTATCTTAATTTTTGGTCCATGGTTCAAGGGATTCTTTTAATATTTAGGGTTATAGGGCTTAATATATTATCTTGAAGTTTCTATCAAAAACTACAATCTAGGGTGTTAAGATGTTTATAACTCAGAATAAATTTTTAGGCCCCATCCATGAGATCCTTATCTTTCCATGGTAAACAATAGTCTATAAATGATTGTATCCAATTGATCCAGAGGTACATTGAAACAACCTTGAAATAAACCTAGTGATTAATGGTGATCATATCTTTATGATACCAAATTAAGGGCCATTTTTGGTAAACTGAAAGTGGGTAGCTACACTGATCTTGAAATTCTTCATGAAATGTACAACTCTTAGAGGAAGATGAAAGATGCATTCCCTAATGTATTGGATTCATGTATGTAATTTCCAGTCAATATATAGTTTTACCTAACTCCTAAGGCTCCCAAAATCAGGAAGATTCAATTTCACATTTCAGTGTTTGAAAATTCATGAGTCCATAATTCGATGTTGTTGAGAAGATTGCCCTTGAAGTGAGTGAGGTTTGTAAATTCTAATTTTGACACATCCTAACAATCTTAAAAATGTCAATAACCAATTCAATAGGCCCTAAAACCTAAACAATGAATATATTATTTCACAAAATAGACATCGATTGTATAATTTAAACCCTAAAACCTTGAATGTTGAATGTTGAAATCCTGAAAAATACCTATGTACTTGATCATATTAGAATCTAAAAAACTATCTTCTAAACCGTGACTCATGGAGTTATGAGACTAGTTCCATAAGGTGCAGAGTGACCCTAACATCTTATATTTACTAAAATAAATTTAAAGTATAATAAAATATAAAATAATAAAATAATAATAAATAAGTAAATCTTATAAGCACATACACCACATAACACATTAAACACGAGTGTTATAACGCGCTCACGTTTCAACTTTTTTTGGGTTTGAAATTCCCAATCCATAGGCTATGGATTTGAACCTTGGATTTTTTCATTGAAGCATTTGGACATATGTTCTGTGTGATTAAAACCGTGTTTAAAGAAAAAACATTAAACTTTCACGTGTGCGACCCAAAATCTGGTTGAATGCTTATAACATAATATTTAAAATAAATTACACTACGATGTCAATCTTGATTTTACCTCTAATGATGATATAATTCTTTCTAAAATCTGATTAGTTTAAGGCTTTTCATCCATATTTTCTTTTACTAGTGCCTTGTTTTCTTTTAAAAACCTATGCATATCATTTTGGTGCACAATTTATGATTTTTTCATCCAAGATTTTTTTGAAAAGTGGTTTTTTCTAAACTCCATTCTTCATGCACTCAAAAATAACTAAGTTTAAATGATTTTTTTCTCAAAGTTATGGGGGTGAACACACAAATATTTCATTTTCAAAATATGTGCACTTTGAAAATTAATAAAAAATTACATATTCATCCAAACATTATGAAAAATTCATGGGACCTCAACATGGTCTTAGCTAAATTTAATACCAAAGGGATTTGAAAAATAATTAAATACAACTTGCTAAAAAAATGGTGGGGGCACACAACAATAGGTTCTTATCTTTTTTGACACAAAAATAGGACATACTTTGTGTGCAACACCACATTTGACCCTCTTAATCTGAACCATTTTCAAAAAAAATTAGTAGTTTAGAAACTAGATTCCAATATATGGTACTTATTCTTATCACTTTCGTCAAATTTTGAGCATAGGGCATGCTGAATTATTCGATGAAGTCCAGGTTTCACTGATTTCAGGAAAAAAGTGTCCTTTTTTTACCCCCTTTTGAGCCCCCCATTTCGATGCACTTACCCAAAGCTGCAGTCCCTTGTAGTCCGGAATAAAAATTCACAAGCAACAATACATTTAATTTCGAAGTAATATTGCGTTACACTGTGGGTAAAGGAATTGCATCTAGACCAACAAACGGTGAGGAATAGGATGGAGGATCTCATTTGTAAAAGGGTACCATGTCGTTTATAACTCTAGTAGTATAACATATGATTTTGGAGCATTAATAGAACTTAATTGAACCAATAATCCTCTAAATAAGAAGTAATTTTGTCAGAAGGATTACTTTGATAGGATATTATTAAGAAGAAAGGAAATCTAAGCATGGTTACCCATTAATCTCACTAGCCGTACATTGTTTGGTAGCTTATAAAACCAGTGTTATAAGCTGGGATAATGAAAATGTTTTATAAGAATATAATAATAAATTAAGTATGAAGTGTTTACTAGATTATAGTTGTCGATGAGTTAATAAATTTATTCTCTTTCTCTCTCCCTTGAGGGATCATATGAAAGCCCTTAGCTACACTCTTTTAAATCTCTATTAGATTGTTTGGGATCAATTTTTTGAAATTATTAATTTAGAAGCTTCAACTGGTCAAATAATTGATTTGAAGGCTAGACTATGACCATTGTTATCAACAAAAGATTGGGGTGTCATAAGGATAAGGTTCCAGTTATTTAAGGTTACATGAGAAGAATCATTATAAGCTTAGTGGAATGCTAGATAAATCCCTCAATAGAATGAAAAATTCTAGTGTAACCAAAGTAGTTATCTTGGAGGAACATCTAATGATTCTATCATAGAAGCAAAAGAGCTAGCAATTGAACTTTCATCCCATAACCTTCAAAAACTTTTCTTTGTGTCCTGTATTGAACATGTGATCCTCAAATTACTATCTCCTGTCTTCTTGTAAAAATTTAAATTGAATATTCTGACAAAGTGAAGCATATCAGTAGAATTAAACGGTTTTAGTAATCCAGATATTAAGTGTTAAGAAAAACAGCCGTGAGATTTGTGCTTTGAAAGAAATTTTTATTTACAAGATCCCCAAAGGTATGCTAAACTTTTTATTCCACTGACCTTAAACGCAGCGAACGTGTCAAATTAGGGGAAACTTATCAACAATTTTTTGCAATAAATTTTTATAATATGGACGAATCACAAATTGCCAAGTCATTTTCCTAATCTAAAGTAGAGAATGTATGCATTAGTCATTAGTATGTATGTATTTTTTCACAAACCAATTGTTCTAAAACAAATAAGCATGGAAATAATTGAATTTGTGTACAAAATTATCTCATAAACGAGGAAAAGTATGATTTTGTCAATATTGAGGTTTGCCCAATACACTAGAGAACTAGAATACTTTATAGAAACCCTACATAGGAAGTGAAATCTCTTCACCTTTCAAAATGGCTTCAACAGTCTATCACTTTGTAAAATTCCGTCTAACTGCCACCCACTTCATCTTTCCACCAATTGGCATTCAAATTATAGGGGAGTACATGCAAATCATGGGATGGATGAAGATCCATGCTAATCTGAACTCATCCATGTTATCCAAGAAATAATTACTAGAATTAGAATCACAGTTATTGATGATCATGTATCAATTAGATTTATATATTTTGATTGTAATTGAATCCTATGGATGTCAATCAGTTTCCCCAATTCTTAATCCATCATTTCCCCTTGAAACATGGAGATAATGTGGAAAATCTTTCCCAATATAAATTTTATATAGAATGTATGAATCCATTTAGTTGTCTTGTAGGCATAATGAGGGAGATAGATGGAAATATGTTCGTCGGCATCAACTCAGATTCGTCTCCTAATTGGAATCAGGTATTTTGTTTCAAAAATATTGTTGATTACAAAAAAAATTATAAAGATGCTTTTGTGAATTAGCAATATTGAAATATGTGGTTCATATCATAACAAGTATTGAGCAAGGGTCCATCAACTAAGGATTAGATGAACACATTGGATTTTGGGAATAAATTTATGTTTAAATGTTGAATAATGATGCAGTGGCTTACAACCTATGCTTCTGTGATTGCGCATCTGATCATCCCTTTCACATTATGGATTTAATTGTTTTTATATTGTTAAGGAAAACTTGTATTATTTTCTGCATCTTATTTGTTAGAGATTTAGGGTAAATCTTCATCTAATTTCTATCTTATGTAATTTTCAACCATCGTACACAATTGGTTAAATTGTCCAGAAGTGATGTTATTTCATTTTCTGCAAATAAGAAAATTATTCCTTTTACTTTAATTATGACTCAATTTCTTATTCGATGGATCTAATGTTGTCTCTTGATATCATATTGAGAGTTTCACAAATCTTGATTACCCTCATTGTACCTACTCTATTAAATTCTTGTGAGCAAGTAAGTTTATTTTATACTTACATTTGTGTGTGTATATTTTAAAATATCTATCAAATAGATTATTTCCTTTACTATGCAATTACAACAACCCCTTCAAATAAATAGACCCACTCAACAAGCAATTTGACTATCATACTAGTTGATCAGGAATTTATTGCAAATAAACTAATGGACATTGCCCTGGTTAGATGACATCAACAATTAAATTGATTAAATGAGGAAAATAACAATTGCTCATATTTTTGGCATTTTTTGGGGAAATTCTATTTTTTAAGAATCGTTAAACTAACAACTTGTTGCACCATGGCATCTACCTAGGACTCTATTCCAATTTCCTTGAGTAGCTACCTAAGAACTCAAATTGTAATTAGATTTCTCCCAAAATGATCCTCAACCACAGATTTTATTCTCTAAAATCCTTTGACAACCAGAAATTTGTGAATGTATATTTCTATTCACCTACCAAAGCGGACACAACATTTTCCCTACCACAACCTTCAGAATATTCTAATTTAAATAGGGCCTTAATCATTTATGTAAAAAATCTAGATACCCAAGGATCTAGTTAATCTAATTTATCAATCTCATAATTAGTAGCATCCACCCACACAAATTTTTCACCTAAGTGGAAAGCCTGAATTCCATTTCATTTACAAATTCAATTGGGAAAGAATGGTACATGAACAACCAAGATCCATAAAAAACCCTCAATCGTAATGGGAAGTCATTGTGCATCAAATTTTTACCTGTGGATTGTCATTGATGAATAAGAAAATGTAAAAACATTTTATCCCCTCTGTGTTACCCACATTACAAGGTATGACAACTAAAGATCCCCATCAATTTTTATTTATAGTTCAAAGTAATATTCCAAAAATATGAATAGGACCATGATAACTAAAAATTAAAAAATTGTATTTCCAAATTGGTAAAGATTAAACTACCATGACGTACTCTGTTTATGATTTTACCACAAAAATCCAACTCTAGGTTTGATGGATGAACATTTCAAGACAAAATAAACATTAGGATCAAATATTAAAACTAGGGAAGATGCAAAAAGGATAGAATTCTTCCAGGTCAAAAAAAATGAAGATTGAACATTTAGAAGATTACCTATACAAATTCCTCTTTCTTCATAGAAAATATGGAGTCAAGTTTATCTTATTATCTAACTAAAACCATTTTTCCCTAAATAGGATCTTGAAGAATCATGAGAATATCTAGTTTAATCTTATGGGAGGAGGAGATGTGAATCATTTAACTAGCCACCAGATTGAGCAGGTATATGTAAAACTATTCTACCACAACTAGGGGGTGAGCACATTGTGAAAATTATTTCCTAAAATTCACCAATTAGTGTCAAATGGGTAATGGATAGAACTCTCCAATGTTTTAAAATATGGCTCTTAACCGCCAAGTTTCACACAGTAGAACACTTTTCTATTGGATACCAACAACCAAAGCAATATAAGGTTTTCTAAGAGAACCAACAACTAAAGCCAACAGCCACTAAGTTGTTTAAGGTTTAGAAGCATGCTCTTAGAGACTTCCCCCTTGACAAAACTGAAATTTGTGGGATATGTGACAAATTCATAGCATACATAAAAAAATTTCCTACATCAGTCCACAAGGAAACATTTATAGCGAACCATTTTGACCTCAATTTTGTACAAGAAACAAGGTTCTCTATTTCCACAAATGCAATCACATTTCATGAAATAAGAAATAGTTGAAATCCATGGATGATGTCCATGGGTATGCAAACATGTATCCAATCTGAGCACCAATGCCTTGGTGACTAAAAAGAATGTTACATTCTCCTCCAACAACCTCAATATTCCCCCATCCTGGATATGTGAACCCTATCCTTAACCATAGACCATTCATCTGAACAATATACCAACCAGTCTACTTTTTATCTTCACAACATGAGGAGGTTTCCACCCCTACAACCACAACATCAGCAACATGCACTAATGCCTCCCGCTGTTGCTCAACCTCAACAAACATAATCAGTCGCTCAACCTCAAATGCCTGCACAACCTGTGTAGAAAATATCAAAATAAGAAAATAACCCCTGTCTTTGGAGCTGAACAAGAAGCCATGGGAGTAAATGTCATAGATTGTAAGGATATTCAATTAAGATCAGGGAAAGTTGTAGATAACCCACCAATTGTCATCACTGAAATATCAAATGAAAAACCAACAACTGTAAAAGGGAAAGAAAAAGAACATGAAGAGAAAACATAAAGACATCAAGAATATTCCATAATTCCTCCATCAATTCCTTTCCCAGATAGACTCAAAGGGATCATAAACAAAAAATTTGATCTCATATGAGAGATAAAGAAACTAAACATTGAAATTCCATTGTTACAAGAAATCAAAGATATACTGAAACTGAATAGATTAATTAAAATCCTTTGCATTAAGACTCCAAGAAGAAAGAAACAATACCCCAAAACTATACAAGTACATGGAAAACTTGTTGACCTATTATCAACAAAATTATTGCTACCTAAGTATGGTGACCCTGGTAGTCCTGTCATTACTGTAACAATTAGGAAAAAGCAGATACAAAATGTGTTGGTTGATCTTGGAGCTGCTATTGATGTTATGACAGCTGATACTTTGAAAGAATTACCATTAGATGGGCTTCAACCCACTGCTACCATTCTACAAATGGCCGATCAATCCATTACCAAACTAGAAGGAATCATAGAGGATGTCATGGTGACCTTGGAATCATGGGATTATCCTATGGACTTTATGATTCTTCAACCAAAGAGCAAGATACATGGATATCCAATTATCCTAGGGAGACCATGATTAGCCACTATTGCAGCCTTAATAGACTGCAGGTCTGGAGATATGACAATATCAAATGGAATGAATGCTAAAAAAATCTTTTTGTTCCCACCTGCAAAACCCTTTGTAAATGTAAAAGAGTATATTTGGGTTGATGATTCTGAATTGACTAATTACAATTTATCATCTTTGGCTATGATTGTTTTTAGGATTGTGGAGTTGAATTGCTTCACAAATAACTTGCTTTTACATGTTATTGGTTCTGACAGTAACCGGCGCTAGTCAGGTTGAAACCATCGCCGGTCAACATAAGAACCACCATCGGTCAACATAAGAACTGCCATTGGTCAACATATGAACCACCATCGGTCAGCAGATGAACCACTGTCGATTAGGGAAAACTGACATCGGTTACCTGTGTGGTAGTGTTTTATTTAACTCTCGGAAACTATATCTATTTTTAGCATTAAAGTAGATCTAAAACAAAACAGAATCTTCACAATACAAAATTTAAAGAAAATGGAAGTTTCAAATCTAGATCTTAGATAACACAAAGTTTATGCAAAGACCTACAAAGAAGTAAGAAAAAAATGCACCATTGACACAAAGTTATCCAAAAATCTTCCTCCTTTCAATTCCTTAGCTTTTAGAAAGATATCAAGGGTTTCAGCTCAAAGTCTGGAACACAAGAATGCTGATTACAAATTTTGATTTTTTAACCCATAGGTTTTTCCTCTATTTATAGTTTATAGAGGGAAATTACAAATAGGAAGTTTTTAATGAATTCCTGCATGTGGAAGCTATGAAAAAGGGAAGCAGTTGGCAATCTTCCTCCTAGAATTCCTCTTTGCATGACATGCATGATTTGTAATTGAAAATAGAACCTTTGATTTTGCATGCCTGCCACCTATTTCCAAGTAATTGACTTCTTTCAGTAACTGACGGCACCCCCTTGAAGTAACGACTTTTTTAACTAATCACTTAAGTTTTACAATTTAATTAATTACGCAAATAATTTTTTGGAGAAAATAAGAGAAAGAAGAAGAAAGAGGAGAAGAAATTAGAAGAAAGCTGCAACACTCTCAGTCTTGTCCTTTCTCCATACTCTGCATGTTGATCCAATATTCATTGTACTTCTGCTTCATATATTTTTGCAATGAATGATCTAAATGATATCTCTACCGTGTATCTGAGATACTTCCATGTGTTGTTGAATTATTTCATTTGATTCTCACTAAACTGGATTTGGAAGTAGCTGACTGTGATTTTCTTGCAGGTACTATCTTTGACCTGTCTTCCCTCTTATCCTTGAAGCTTTTACAGTTCTTCTCCAGTACGTACACTAGTAAAATACTTGCCATAAACAATTCAGACAAAACTCATCATCTTTTATTTTTAATTGCATACGAGAAATTTTAAATTCTGGACAACACCCCAGGTGAAGGAACTTTAAAATTCAATGAAGGCTTCAACTGGAAGATTGGGAGAACATGCACAAGCTTCTGAAAGGAATTTTCCATGTACTGACTTCCACATGGGCTGCATTAGAAACAAGAGAATGAATTTTTGCCAGAATCTTTGCAATTATGAGAGTTGGATCCATTTCTTCCTCTGATTATGAAGATATGTTAAACATATCTGACATTTATTTGAACTTCCTTCCACTAATATGCACACCTATGATGAATACCTGAGCATTTATACCAACATGCAGATACTTAGAATAAAAAAATTTAGGATATTCCAACCCTAGGATAAAAAACTGGAAGCTTCCCGACAATGAAATATACTCCTTAATGCAAAATTATCCTTCCCTTGGCACAAAAACCTTTCCAGGCTGCAAACTTCATCAAAAAGAATTAGCTACTTCTCCCTTATGGTGGCCCATGCTTATATAGCCATATGCATGCTATTTTTAATAATCACGCTTCCCTATTTCAGGCAATTTAATTAATTAAAATCTATTCCTCTTCATCCAATTTGGGCGCCCAAGTTTGCATGCTTCTAATTGTTTTCTTATGAATTTATTTGATTTATTTTTTAGCATGCATCCTTGACTTCCCTTTAGCTCATCCACTTGCATTGACTTTCCTTCTATTTATGGCACCAAAATTAGGTAGAAAAACCATTAATAAATATTATTAAATGCATTGTTTAATGCCAAGGCGGGTCGCACTTTTTAGTAAGGGTGA
The DNA here is from genome assembly GCA_019776745.2 of Taxus chinensis. NCBI lineage: Eukaryota > Viridiplantae > Streptophyta > Pinopsida > Cupressales > Taxaceae > Taxus > Taxus chinensis. The sequence goes on along the minus strand of JAHRHJ020003444.1, from coordinate 32,656 downwards.
TTGTTTTATAGGAAACCTCATTCTCGTGTGGGTGAAAGCCGATATTGGAACCCACCGGAAACTTTGAATGATGGAGGGCTTAGGACCTCAGATGCGGATATGGATCTACGAGTGCAAAGAAAATGGATATGTGATAAAAGAAGATAGATTTGTAAAACTGAAACATATATGATTAGATAACAATATGCGAGGGTTTCCTGGATAATCCCAATTCCAAGAGGAGGTTAACTCCCTTCGAGGATGTAAACTCCCGTGTCTAAAAGGATAAAAATAAATGATGAACAATAGATATCATGCATAAATAATGAAATACAAAATGACAAGTAACTGAAATGACGAAAGGACTTAGCTTGTGCTTTGATATGGAGATGAAATGGGCATTAGGATGGTAAGATGACGAACAATGACAAAGATTTCTCCCACACTCCTCACCTTCTAACTTCTAACAGTGGCAAAGTTTTTTCCTTGACCTCAAACTTGCAGAACTTAATTAAGCACTTTCTTATCCTCTCTTAAAAACTTCAATACACAGAGATTTCATATTGATTCTTTTTTTCCCTTTTGGTTCTGGTCCCTTATTTATAACTTGGAGGTGAGGTTAGATTATGGTTAACGAGTAACCGGGGTTTGATGAATTAACCTGGGCTAAGAGACATGATGTGATCAAGCAGGGCCTATGGTTTGAATTTATTAGGTGGAGTGGGGAACATGATTTGAATGGGTAGGTGAGATAATAGATTCTATTTTTGAAATTAAGAGTGGAGTGTCGAATGGGTATATTATTATCCATGAATTGAATAATTTTGAGATATGTGAGATAATGTCAAATTCTAATTTTCAAATGGGTCCACATGGAGCCCATTTGATAATTAATTAATTAAGGGTGAGTGAATAGTTGGAATTTACCCAATTTTAAGAAAATGAAAAGCAAGGGGGAAAGTCGCATGAAGGAGAATAAATGTTAGATGAAGGAGAAGAGTTACACCAAAAATTGGTGTCTACATTTTCCCCTTTTGTGGAGTGGTTTGCGATAGTAAGCCTCGAGACAAAAACAAAAAAGTGTAAATAAAATATGTGTTCGTAAAAGGGATGGGGATGAATAAAAATATGACTAAAGGAAAGATGCCCCAGGCGAAAAAGGATCGCAATAGAAATGAAAAATATGGTGGTGAGTCCAATATCACATCGGTAGAGGACAATTGCGTCTCAACAGAGACATACGACAACGTTCTATGGTACCAGTGAGAAGGTGAAGATCACTGCAGTATGGATGTAAACCATGATGACCAATGGGTCATAGCAAAACATCAAAATATGCACAACTGAATGTGAAAGGTATGAGAAATCCTTCATATGTGAGGAATCAAGTGAAAAATCATGTGTCTGCAAGAGGGACGAGGATGAAAATAATTATGCCCCAGCGCAGGGCATGAGACAGACAAAAAGTGAGTTATATGCGTCGACAAGTACAAGGATGAAAATGTGCCCCAACATAGGACATAAAAATGACATAATGGGAGATGGATGCTGAAATAAAATACTCCAGGGGGAATGAGTACGGCCAAAAATGTGGATGTGAAGAACATATTGGATAAAATGCCCCAAGAGGGTGTTAAATAGGATGTTGAATACATGTTTCTTAAGAGAGGTTTGTAGTTGAAGGCAGATGGATAATGGGGTGAAGATAAAGGAAATCAATCCCACTTCTTAGACAAATAGAAAAAGGTGTTAAGCTACTTTTGTGAAAAGTAGAACAAACATTCATGGAAGATAACAAGATCTGATAGTTGATGGTTGTTATCGTATCCTCTAAGAAAAAAATATCAAAGGAAGATGGGATGAGGGATGTAGATGATAGATGCTAGGGATAAGAGGAAGAGGAAATTGATTGGAGTAGAGCGGATGTGGTGGAGGAGGGGAAAAGAAGGAATGAAAGGGGAGGAAGAAGATAAAAAATAAGGATTATAGAGGAAGGGGGAAATGATGAAGGAGAAGCAAGGAGAAGACAAGAAAAGGACAGAGCAGAGGGTGAAATTATGAAAAAGGGATAAAATTTTTTAAACTGAAAGGCATGAAGGAGGGTGAAGCAGAGGAAGGTAGAGAAGTAATGGAAAATGAAAGAGATGATATATCAAAGAAAATTGAAGGAACCAGATCATAGTGAAGAAATCCAAGGCAAAGAATATGGAACTGATTGCATGGAAATGCATGTGGATGGTGGGATGATAAAAAAATATGGGACAACTTTGAAGATTCATGTTATTGACAGGGAAGTACGAAGGAAGTGCGAGGTAAAATGGGGAAGAAGACGATATAGAGGAAGTGAAATAAGACGAGGATCAGAAAGGAGGAGAGGAAAAAAGAGAAAATTATGCAGAATGAAGGGAACCAAGAATAGAGCTATTCGATAAAGAGTCTCCTCACGCGTGGAAAAAACTATCCTCCTTCTTTACTTAGCATGTGAAAATTATCTTGTCATTTTCAATTTTTTGGATTGTTTCTTCAAAAACATGGTGAATGTTTTTTTGGTTGTTCCTAAAATCTGCGCATTCTTGTATTTGTTGTCTTTGCTATTGATGCGTGATGATCTCCTTTCCATGCGTGGTGGTCTCTTTTCCTGGCATGACCTGCTTGACTTGGGCATGGGATTTTTAAAACTATTCTTTCATATTTTATACAGCTCTCTATCCTTGGCTACATGGACAAACCTAGTGGGTGCGTGGAGATTTCCTGCTTCAAAACAAATTTAAACAAAAACAATTCTTTTCCCCTTTTTTTTTAGACTGTCCTCCTTGGGTGTATGCGTGGATTTTGATTAGACTTCCTTGCATGCACAACTGATGTATCTTCCTTCACAATGGCGTTGGGAAAATTGTTCCTTCTTTATTTCTTACTTGGCGTTCGCAGTATTGTGGGATGTGACAAAATATTATGACCTTCAGAAGAAATAAGAAGCAAACAAAAAGCTTCACACGACTCTTTCCAATGAGTTTGACAGAGGAAGTTATGAGCATTAATCCAACTTCCTCTCTTCCCGGGTAGTTAACTTAAGTGCCAGGGGGAAATGGGGAAAGCAACAGTCAATTGCCAACAGGAATGGCAAAGTGGGCTGGCAATCCCCATTCAATTTCCCCATGTGGGAAATTGGAATATTTCCTGCTCATTAGCCAATCCATGATTTGGCAATTGGTGGAGAAAATCCCACAAGCAGGAAATTTTTTTTTTTTTTTATTTTTTTTTTTAATTTATCTTTTTTTTTTTAATAATTTAAAGAAAATTGCCAGGAAAGGGGAAATGCGGGTTTGGGAAGCCAAATTGGCATTCCTGGCAGTTGGAAGCATAAGCTTACTTCCCCGGCAAAAAAAATTGTCGAATGAACTTTTAATTAATATTTATTTAATTAAATACTCTCAAGTTATTTAAAAATTAATTTTATCAAACAAGGAGCAATTAATTAATTAATTTTAATGTATTTTAATGCGATGTAAAAACTGGCGGGAAGAGTTCTCACCCAAAAAGGATGAAACGAAGACCGAAACGATCACAAGAAGGAGACGATCGTCATGAGGGTGATAAACCATGTGAAGTAACACTTTTGAAAAATTTCAAAATTTCCTTTTTTTTCTTTTTTTTATCAATTTTACGCAGTCAAAATTGGCTGATAACAATTGGCTCTAATTGGGGACAAGGACTTCATGGGCGTATCAACGGACCCAGACCAATATATTCATGAACATGATCTCAAAATGATGGGGCAAAAAAATGAAGCAACATAAGAGAGGAGACCAAAAAATAGGGAAACAAACAAACCAAAATCCTAATTATCTATGTACATACGGGGAACAACCCGTTTTAAATTTTGATAATGCTTGAGATATTGCCCACTGTAGGGCAAAGGAAAATGAGTTCCATCAGGATTTTCCAAGTAATAGGTAATATCTCCACAGAAATGTATTATTTTGAATGGTCCTAGCCACAGCGAGTCAAACTTCCCATGTTTTCCTTTCGGCCCACGTCTTTTGTCCCAGAGAAGAACTAAGTCATTGATTTGAAATTGTCTCTCCCTAGTTTTCCTGTCAAACAAATTTTTTACTTTGGATTGATGTTCCTCGATCCTGTTTTCCACTTGACTTCTTTGTTCCTGGAGCTTGCTTAGGAACATGATCCTTTTATCTAATGCATTGGTGAAGCATTCATCATCAATTTCCTGAGCTAATTTTAATGCTGGTAACACCAGTGTGACGGGAATTTGAGCATCGGTTCCATATTAAAAGGTGTGAAAGGCGACATCCGATCCCCCTTGGACTTATGAGGTCAACCCACCATGCATTCATATAAATTTTGGGCCAAGTCTTGATTTTCTTGACTAACGTGCACAAAGAGGATGAGGTTTTTGTTACTGGACCATTCAGCTATGCCATTTCCCTAAGGGTAGTAAATCTGGAGGGAGTGAGAAAGATGATCCCATATCCATAACCCAAAAACCTTATCATCTCTGCAGAAGAAATATTTGAGGCATGTCGTCCACGGTCTTTGTGTGGAATTTTAAACAAACCAATATATTTTCTTTGATGAATCACAGATTACCACAGTAGATGTTTGTTTCACCGGTTTATAGCTTCCACCCACTTTGTTAAAGTAATCCGTGGAGGTGAGCAAGGGGAGTTATGACCAGTGCTAGAATTAGGATTCAAAACCCCCGATGAAATCTAACCCCAGTGTTGAAAGGGTTCTTCATGACAATGGCTTTAAGGCAAAGCTGTCCACTTGGTCTTCCAACACATATGACGGCTTCACATGGTCATCCAGTTGAGCATCCCCAGAAAAATAGTGGGCCAGTACTAATGTGTTTCAGGCAATTTTTGGGTTGTTACTGGGCAATGAGAAATTGGAACCACCGCAAGCATGATTGTGGAAAGCTTCCAACACATCTAGGTTATTTTCTCTTTATAACACATCTGCGGAAATGTCGTCAATTCCTTTATTGAACAAGGTGATCCACAGATGACCGTACCGAGCAGTCTTAGTGTATAGCTGTTTCTCCTTAGCTCGATTCTCTAGACATCGCCATATGTGAGGCGCGGCACTATTAGAATACATTCATCGATGGTATAACAAAATTTACCAATGTTAAATTTTCTTCAATTGGATCTCTTCAGATTATATCGTGGTTCATTCTTGCGCTGAGTTGGCCGAGCCTCCCTCAACGCAAATTGGTAGGACTTGAGTCCAAATCATATTCTAGATCGTGGTAACCCAATTAGCTTTAGATGGGTTCCCTTGTGTCAACATTTTGCTTCACATATGGTGTCGGAACTAAGACTCGGGCGAGAATTCAAAATGAAATCTATTGAAGTGTCTGCAGGGCTCTCACCACTACGTATGCATGTCTCTCAAGTGGAGTGTATTCGTCCCTGTTTTTGAATCCCGAACTTATGAAAGACGATAGGAGATTCGATCCCTCTTGATTGGTGCTAGTCCAAAAGACGGAGATGTGTTGCGGAGACGCAAAACAAGAAATTATAAAACCTTGTTAAAATCAGGGATACCAATGTAGGAGCTTTGACAATAGCAACTTGATTTCTAAATGCCTCTTACCGTCATTTGACCCCCCATTTGACAGGATTGTTTTCATGTCATTAATATCAGTGATTCCTTAGTCATTCACAAAATCTAGCATGAACCTTCTCAAAAAGTTCACCTTCCAAAGAAGGGAGTGGCCCCAAGGCTGACTTGTAGGCAAGGGAAAGAATTATTATAGATGAAACACATTCAAGATCGATCTTGTTCCTTCCTTAGAAACAATAGACCTGGATTTCCCTTAGTAAATCCAAACACAGACTTTTTGGGATTCATAGAAAATACTTCTGAAGTCGCACCTTGGCAATATTTTTCTCCAAATCCCTTAGGTGATCTTCTCGTTTCTGGAGAACACTGTAAAGCATAGGTCTATCAAATGGATCTTGCTTTATAATCACAATGCCATATAAAGGGAACATTTGAAAATTTTGCCAGCGTTGAATCAAACTGAAGGGTGTCGTTTAACGCGACTGTACCCCAGGGGGTAGTGAATGTGGTTTATTGTTGATCCTCTCTAGCCACTTCCCATCTGCTTATAGCAAGAGAATTATGCTAGCATAGATACATTTGATGCAGTTAATGACTGAGACTCTGGTCCATCACTGGCAGTGGGTAGTATCCTTCAAGGAAAGCCTTATTAAGCTTGCGAAACAATGCAAAATCCTAATTTCTCCATTTTTCTTGCAAACTGGTACAATATTAGCTATCCATGTTGAATGTTGAATAGGAAACACTATTCATGCATCTAGCATCTTTTGAATTTCATGAAATATTGTCCCTGCAATCTTGGAATTATATTTTCTTTTCTTTTTCCTGAATGGAACTGCACCAAGCTTCAAGGGTATGGCATGCTCCATTTCCCTAGGTTGGAAATACTTCAAGTCTTCATATGAATAAGCCAAAATGTCAGAATATTTTGTAAGGAGGCTTACGAATTTCTTGCGCTCCTCAGGTGAGCAACATTTTCCAATCTGATTTCTTCTACTTCTGAGGTTGTTTCCAATGTTATTCATGGTGATTCTAGGACTTGTACTAGTTCACCTCTTATGGTTTCTTCTGATTCTACTGCTAGCATTTTTGTTGATATTCCATGTTCTTCTCCTCCTATTTCCTCTTCTTCCTCTCTAGATGATATTCATGTTTCCTCTTCTATTCCTATTACTATATCTTATCTTATTTCTTCTGCATATACATATAACATGCCCATAACATCTTCATCCTCCGCTTCTTCTTCTCACATTCCCATGATCACTCATAACGACAAGCTTCAACCTCTCAATGTGCCTCTCACATCTTGTATGATTCCTTCACATGATATTTTATCACTCATCCATGTTTTTTTCCAATTGTAATCTCAATTTCAATCTCTTACTCTTGAAATCAAATCCTACTATGCTTGTATTGATAATAACTCTCTTCATGTCAATCTTATTCCAAAGAAAATTCACAATTCAACTTTTCGTAAGGATTTTATCATGCCTACATTTTCATGTTTCAATGACATGGACAATCCATATTTGCATCTAAATCATTATCATTTATCTATGGCTTCTTATTCGAATGATCGATTATTACTAAAATATTTCTTCATATTCTTGTTGATGATTCTATTCAATGGTACACTCATTTTCATTTTGGACCTATTAGTACATATTGTGAAATGGAAGATGTTTTTCTTATATGCTTCATGCTTAACCATTGTCATAGAGTTACACATGACCACTTACCTAGCTTGCATCAAGGAAAGAAATAACCTATTCTAGATTACATTTTATGCTTCAATTCTTGCATGCATCAGTTATTATTTCAGCCTATTGATCTAGAGAAGAAATTCATCTTTTGTTTTGGCTTGATTCTTGCATTGAAAGAAAAATTACAATATGATACAATTAATCATTTACACTTTTATGCTATAAGGTCATTGATGTAGAACAACATTTAATTGCTACACATGTTATAGATCCCCCTTCTACTCATTTTACCGCTATGCCATCTTCTATTTATTCTCCTCTTCCATTTGTTAAGCGTCCTACAATGTATCCATCTCCTCCACCTTGCAAGCATACTCCATCCCCTCCACCACATAAGCATCCTCCATCTCCGCTCTCACCACGCTTCTCTCCACCTAAGTCTTCCCCATCCCCTACTCAGAAGCCATTACATTTCTCGCATGTTGCCAAGCCTCATGATGTCTTGTGTGTTCTTCTTGATAAGTGCTTAATTCACTTACCCTCTAATCAACATCATCCTCCTCATCGCTTGCATTGCCAGCGCGATCACCCTTATTACAATTTCCTTCTCATCACTGGCCATTGTGACAATGAATGTTGTGCCCTTCATGACAAATTGCAACATTTAGAAAGAAAGGGTGTCATTACCTTTGGATCTTTCTCTCATGAGTGAAATTTTTCTCTGATTCCACATAATCATTCTTCCACTTCGGTTCACTTATCTCCTCCACCCACTTCTAAAGTCATCATTCATACATCTCCCCAGATCAATATTCATTCGCATCCTCCACATCACTCATCCATCACAACATCATATCATATACCTCACAATGTTACTGACTTCACATTGGCTTCCTAAGCCGTTGGCATTTGTGCTTCCTACAACTACATCTCCCATCATTGGCACCATTTCATCTGACATGCAGTTTGGCTCTTACACTCATGCTGCTACCACTTCACATGTGCCCACCGCTCCTCACATGCCTCTTTTTTTTGGTAGGTGATTTTTCTCACCTCATTACTTGATAACACAGTCATGTTCTTATGGTTCTTACATGCCTATTGAGGTATTTGTTACAATAAGAACTTCCTTCATCATCTGTGCTCTACACTTCGCGTTCTATCTTTCTAGTGATACACTGTCAAACTATTTCTTCATGACACACTCTTGTTATATGGTTCATTCTTGATTGTCAAGGGGTCTTATATAATTGAACCTCATCTTCCTACAAATATGATGGGGGGGAATCTCTCTTCTTCACCCCTCTTCATCATACTTACACATGATTACATACATTTTTACTATCATGTCAATCATATTGTTCATTTCATACATACGTCCATAATTATTTATCACATACTATCCATCTTCATTCACACATAGAATCCAATTTTCTAACATTACCCATCTATGTCCTATCAACACCATCATCCATTTATCAATATCATCATTTATGCAATGAAAATTAAACATCTACATCTGAACAACAATCATCCCAACACTTATCAAAGAACATCAACACAACACAACACAATAATGCTAATCATCCACACACACACATATCATCAAAAATCATAGTTACAAAAATATAATTGTTGGGGGGAAATACCCCATGCATCACTACATCTATACATGTCATATATCATCATCACTATCACTATACACAACCGTGAGAGCTCTAGAACTAGATGCTTCACCACCCAATCTATGTCATTGGTTGCGGACCCTATATCTATCCACCTTTCTATGTAATATAGCTACCTCAACTAACTACTCCACGTATCAGCCCTAAAAATCTATATACTTTGTGAAAACATCTTGTACTAGGGCTCATCCTCGATACAACCTCCCTAGCTCGCTAAGTCTCTGCACATGTCTCGCCACACTCACTTAATAAAATAGTACATGTGGCCACTGTTATCCCAGCTATCTTAAATAAATGGGCATGCTCACCCGTAATATCATCTACTCACTCAAGCATCTCACCTCCTTTGAGAACATCCAGAGGTGCATTCTGCGTCAACGTGAAAATTGATGAATCCACATTCAAGGACCAATAAACATCACCTATAACCATACAATACCACATTAGCTATCACATGTGCTTACAAACATACAAAAACTAAATGATAATAAACTAATAATAAACAATAATTACACTTAGCTAGTGTTGTTGCTATGCCATCACCATTTGGGGTAGTGCCTTGATGTAGGCAAGGAAATGCATTCAAATAAGTACACAAATAATCAAGAGATGATAATAATTTTATCTTTACTTGGCTTGCTTCTGAGGATCATTCCTAGACTAAGAAGGGCTAACTCTACCTTACTGATCACTTTTTCCATGAATAGCTTCAGTGTTCTTCATAAGTTGTTCCATACCCTGCTTCTGAGATCACTTCAATTCCCCTACAACTCACTCTTGCTTGTTTTTAGCCAAACTGCCCTTTCTTGCTTCCAATTGTCTAGACTCCCAGGGTTGAATTGATAACATACATCAGGATTCCCAAGTCTCAAATTCTGTTAAAAAGAACGAGCTCTGAGAGAATGCGAGAAGTTGCAGAAATAAGCCTGGTCCAGAAAAAATTGTGAAAATCGATTAAGTCCTTGTCCTAGAAATATTTGGGACATGCGGGACACCAAGGCGCGGTTTTTCTAAACTCCTCCAGGTTGCCCGAACAAGCACTGAGACAATGGAGAAAGTTACAGCAAAATAAGCTTGGGCCAGAAAAAATTGTGAAAATCGGCTAAGTCCTAGTCTAAACGACAGTCGGGACATTTGGGACAAAAAGGCGTGGATCGGCCAAAAAACCGACAAGCGGCCCAAACGCAAAGGGACATTTGGGACAAATGGACGCGAAATGCCCGAATCGGCTGGTTCGGAAGAAACGGAAAATTTGTCCAAGGACAAGTGGGACAAAGGGACGCGGGGACGCGGAAGCCGAAGGAGCCGAAAGCCAATCAGATACGCGAAGTGACACCAGAACTGGGACGGTTCAGCCCATTTTGGAACAAGAAACTTCGGCACACTGGACATCCGGGACAAAAAGACGTGGTGGACGTGAAAATCCAGCAGGCCCATGGACAAATCACAGCATGACACGTGTCGCCAAGGAAAAAGGTCCAAAAAGTCAAAGGGGCGAGTTTTCGAGCACTGATCCGAACCAATGAAATAGTGCCACGTGTCCAAGTTTAAGGGGCCCACAAGAAAAGCCCACGAAAAGGTGGAGAGAGAAAATTGCTCAGCGAACCAGAGCCTGCCACGTGTCGTCCAGATGGTAGAGCGCGGGAAAAGAAATTTAAAAATCCGTTTTCACCTGTTTTGTGCCCTAAATCTTCAGATCATCATATCTTTCGATCCAAAGCTCAGATTTGCACGTTCTTTATATCAACGGAAAGATGTTGAAATTCTCTACATGATTCTGGGATCAATCTTACATTTTGGTGTAGTTTGGAGGGAGAAAATTAAGAAAACGTCTCTGACGCGTGGTGATAGACAGAAGTAATGCTTCAACAACCAACTTTAATGCAACAGATAGCTCGCCGCTCCTGTTAGACAGCCCGCCATTTTGCTAGGATCCACCGCTTCTGATCATAATGAGATGATTTTAAATGCTACCAAGAAGTGGTTGGGGCAGATTTTGGATTTCCTCTCTCTTCCCTCTCTCATTTCTTGATATATATTGTAAAGAAGAGCTCCTTTAGAGGGGTCGGACATTCTTGTTTTGCATCCTCCCTTCTTCCCTCGCTTGCAAGAGAATTTGTGGAGCTTTCAAACCTCCCATATGGATTGTAATGCCAGTTTTTTTTCCTCTTGGCCACTGCAATGTACTGTATCGACTCTTGAGCAATATATATATGTGTTGTGATTGATTCTAACCCTCTCATGTATTCATTGCTGTCATTTTGATCTCTTATTGCAGTTTGGTTACATGTGCATGGTGTTTGTATTGCATCTATGTGGTCTGTGTTAAATTTTCAAAACGAGTGTCTAACATTCCTCGGTGCATCACCTTTGTAGTTTAGGTTTTATTCTATGCATTTTCTTACCCTGTCTCCTTGGCAAGTTAGATTAGGTTTTAGTAAACCCTCTGCATTTTTTGTGTGCATCTGAACAGAGGAATAGGAACCAGCCTTCTCTGGAGAATCCTTTCTCATCTTTACAAGTCCCACACTTGGAGAAAGGATTCCATGTTGTGCAATCACACTGGATGCCTGAACATCAACCTAGAAGCCTGATCTGCATCCAGGGGTGCTGTGAGTCTGCAACAACAGTTTTGGCACGCCCGGTGGGACACTAGAGGTCTCATTTTTATTGCAGCAAAGTTGATATGCATTTGCTGCAGTTTTCTTGCTTATAAGAGCTATTATTTGCATATCTGGCGACTCCAAGGGGAAGAATCAACTGGTTTCAGCAGTGCAGGCCTGAAAACTCATGAGAAGAATCACCACAAGGTCAAGAGCTGGGAGAAGAAGAAGTGCCGTTTGAATACCTGCAACTATCTCCAAGAAGAAGGCAAAGAGGAAGAAGGATTCAAAGGTCTCCATCTCCACCAAACAGAACTCTCTCAACTCCTCCACCTGACAGGCCTTTCATTCAGTATACAAGGGTTTTAAGACCAATCAGAATGGCTCAGAACAACCCCTACGTCAACTTCACAGGCAGCAGCCCACTTGCTCTCAATGCACAACATCTAGTTCCTATTGCAGCCTTGAAGAACATTCCCTACTTCACTAAAGAAAATCAGACTACTCCAGGTGATCATGTTAAAGATATTGCTAACCTTTGTGCAATCCATGAAATCGATGAAATGCAAGTGGCTGTCAAATTACTGGCATCTTCATTCAAGGGTAAAGCATTGCAATGGTTTAGGAGCCTTGGGGCTGGTTCTATCACAAACTGGAATCAGCTGTGCATTGCACTTCACGAGCAATTTGGAGAGAAGGGAGACAACTTGTCTCTTTTGGAGCAGCTGACAACTATCAAGAGAGCCCCCAACGAGCAGCTGACTGACTTCAACTTCAGATTTCAAAGGTCTTGGGATAGGATTCCAGTGGCAGTCAGGCCAACAGCAGGAGGTGCTTTTCTATATTACCTTAAAGCTTTGAATTCTGATATTTCTATGTTAATTCAGTCCATGGGAGGCACAACAATCCCTATGGCTTATAGCATTGCCATTAGAGCCGAAAACTGTCTTATTCAAGCTGGTAAACTGGCTCCTAGGCCTCCCATGCCCTTGTATCTAAACTTAGAAAATCCAAGCACTAGTCAAGCACCCACTTTGGCTCCTGTTCCAACTCCTAGAAACCAGAGTTCAAATGAAGCTTCCACTTCATCTCCAAGTGCTTCAAATGAACTCCAAGAGGTCATGAAACAGTTGCAAAATTTGGGAAATGAGCTGGTCACTATTAAAAGGCAGCAAGCCCAAGGTTTCAGACCTTCCTATCAACCCCAAGCTCAGCCTAATAGGCAGCCATACCAACCACAAAGACCACCTAATCCAGCTGCAAATATGAATCAAAATCAAAGCCAAGTAAGGCCTCCTGCCAATAGACCATTCCAGCCCTATAATCCAAATGCCATATCTGCCTCTAAGGCATTAGTGCCAACACAGAATAACATTGCCCAGGAATATGATTGGTGCTTTCCATGCAACGAGCCTCATAACCAATCCATGTGCTTCAATGGTGCTCTCAATCAAGCACTAATGGTGACAACTACCGGTGTGGAGGGCGAGGGTAGTCAAGGAAACAGCCAACAACCAGAAACATTCCAACAACAATCAGCCCCAAATGACACTACATTGGTGAACTGGCAAGCAGAAGATTTCTGTGGCATGAATCAGGCAGTTTCTCAAGGTGTTGCAGCCAACACAAGGTCAAAAAGGAGGAATCTGGGTGAAGAACAGTCATTAGCCCCAACCAATCCACAACCTTCCACGGCTCCACAAATGATTGGCAAGCAGAGTCCAGTTTCAAATACACAAGGGCAGCCAAGAACAGCCCCTAGGCCAACTCAAATGCCAGCTGTTACTGCCCACGAGGCAAGGAGTAAATGTGCAAACCAAGGGACAGCAGAGAGATTCTTCATCACCATTCAGTATCATTGATCAGATGAAGAAGACAAACGTTAACATATCAATGTGGGAATCCCTATCTATCCCAGGCCAAAGAGATCTGCTGCAAGCTGCCATGAAGGATTGGACAACTTCGAATCAGCGGGTTCAGATGCAAGACAAAGTGCTTACAAATGTTGCCCAGCCTGAAGGAAGTCATGGAGGACAACAAGGTAAAATGTTGAAGCCCCCTCCTTTCTATGTTTCATTAATCATTGGGGATAAACTAGTACACAATTGCATGATTGATTCCGGGGCAAGTAGCTCCGTGATGCCCAAGCAAATAGCTGATCAGCTGGGTCTCCAATATGAAGTAATATCTAAAGGAGTAGTGCAATTGGATGGGACAGCAATAGCAACAGTTGGAGTGATTAAAAACTTGAGTCTTACCTTGCATGCATGTCCAAATGTTGTTGTCTTACAAGATGTATCAATCATAGACCTTCCACCACTCTTTGCCCTTTGCTTGTCAAGGGACTTCACAGCCAAGATTGGAGGGTATTTGTCTGCTGATTGGTCTCACATGCTGTTTAGAACAAGGTATGGAACTAAGGCCACAATCAGATCCGAACCCATTACAAACTTCCATATTGAGCCTTACACCCCAAGTCAGATTAATGCCAATTGCTCAGCATTTGATCAAGAAGATCACCCTAGTACTGATGAGGCTGACACCAAGGTTGGAAGTATCCCGGACCTAACTCTTGATGAATGGGCAAACAAGATACATGCTTTTGATCCCTATCAAGAAGTAGAAGAATCTGAGCTGGGAGTCTATTGTATACACGAAGAAAATCAACCTGTTCCTAGCATCACCAAGCCAAGCCATAATGATGACAACGAGGTATGGCAGATGTTTTTTGACGGATCAAGGAGTAGGCAAGGTGCAGGAGGTGGAGCCATGCTTGTTTCACCTCAAGGAATAAAGTACTATTCAGCTTTTAGATTTCAATTTGCATGCTCTAATAACACTGCTGAATATGAAGCCTTGGTGCAAGGGATGCATTGGGCAATCAAGAGAAAAATAAAGAATTTGCAAGTCTTTGGGGACAGTGAATTGATTGTAAATCAGGTCAAGGGACGGCATGCTGCCAAAAATGATCTACTCAAGTGCTACAAGAATAGGGTGTGGGACCTCATGGAAGATTTTGAAGGTTTTGGCATCGAATCCATTCCCAGGAAAGAAAATCAAGCTGCTGACAGGCTTGCAGCAGTAGGGGCAGCCTTTGACATTATGGAAAGCATTCAACAAGACAAGGTACAGCCGAACATCCACATGATTGTGAGGCCTTCAGTGCCGGATAACAATGTCAGTTGGCAAGTGTTTGAGAATGACCAGCAAATCGTCAATTTCCTACAAGAAGAAGCTGAGTTCTCTGCCAGGAATCAAGACAAGTTAGCATCAGCAGTATGGTGACCAAGTGGTGCAGTTGAGAACTAACAAATTACCAAAAGGCCTCATAACCTTGGAGTCAATCTTCAACCCGAATGATCAGTTCCGGAAGGAGAAGGCAAACATTCAAGTAAAGGAGAGAAGATTCAGAGCCAATTCCAGTTGGGGAAGGCAAAACACTTCAAATTGGTAAAGTGGCCACTGAGCAGGAGAAATCAGATTTCATACAGCTTTGCCAAGAATTTCCAGATGTCTTCGCTTGGAGCTATGAAGACTTGAGAGGATTCAATCCGAATTTGGCACAACATACCATAGAATTGGATCCAGATGCTAAGCCCATCAGGCAGAAGCAGAGACCAGTCAACCCTCACATTGAGCCTCTGATGAAGAAAGAGCTAAATAAGCTAATAGAGGCAAGCATTATATTCCCGATCAAGCACTCAAGCTGGGTTGCTAACTTGGTTCCGGTCAGGAAGAAGAGCGGAGAAATCAGGTTGTGTGTGGACTTCCGAGACCTCAATAGGGCATCTCTCAAGGATCATTATCCACTCCCTTCCATGGAGCAAATATTGCAAGTAGTATCCAGTTCAGAGAGATTCTCTCTCCTAGATGGCTACTCAGGGTATAATCAGGTGATGGTAAAAGAAGAGGACCAATTCAAGACAGCCTTCACAACTAAATGGGGCACATATGCTTACAAGAAGATGCCATTTGGGCTGTCCAACACTGGTGCTACCTTTCAAAGGGAAATGGACATGGCATTCAAAGGCTTGATCAACAAGATAGTGCTGATATATCTAGATGATATCACTGTCTTCTCAAAGAATGCAGCAGACCATCTCTTTCACCTCAGGCAAGTGTTTCACAGGTGTAGAAAGTTCGGAGTATCATTGAATCCCAAAAAATGCATATTCCTGGCTCACGAGGGTAAACTTCTAGGCCATATTGTCTCGAAAGAGGGACTGGTAATTGATCCAGAGAGAGTTGAAGCCATAAGAGCACTACCATTGCCAAGTCACAAGAAGGCTCTTCAAAGTTTCTTGGGAAGGATCAACTTTGTTCACAGGTTTATCCCAGATTTTGCAGCCCTTGTCAAGCCCATCACCAAAATGTTAAAGAAGAGCATGGCTTTTAAGTGGACAGCAGAAGGCAAGGAGAGTTTTGAAGCAATCAAAGAAGCTATCTCTCAGGCACCAACTCTCATCAACCCAGACTTCTCCAAGGATTTCATCCTCTATGCATTTGGAGGTGATGACACTATCTTCTGCCATTCTGGTACAGCAGAACAAAGATAATGATGAGCAGCCGATTGCCTTTTTCAGCCAGAGCCTAGATGACTGCGAGGTGAGGTACTCTTTTATTGAAAAGCATGTACTTGCAGTAATCAGAAGCTTGAAGAAATTCAAGCATTTAGTCTCAAACAACAAGGTCCAGTTGCTGGTCTCACATGCTGGAGTTAAGGACTTCCTCCTCAACAAGGATTTGAATGAGAAAAGGGCAGGTTGGATCACCCGTGTCATGGAGTATGACATTGATATCAAGATCACCAAGCTGGTAAGAGGGAAAGGACTGTGTGAGCAGCTGGTTTTGGGGAAGCAAAAGGAAGTATGCAACGAAGAAGAGGCTGTTTTGACAGTCCAGGACAGTCATGAGCCAAGTGGCAATCAAGAAGAAGACAATGCTTCCCCCACTCCTTGCTGGACCCAAGATATTATGCACTTCCTAGGTATAGGCCAGTGCCCCCCAGAGATGAACAAGACCCAAAGGAGACACTTTAGGTTGCAGGCTGTTCCGTATGCCATTATTGATGGAGTTTTGTTCAAGAAAGATGTGAATGGAGTGCTGCTGAGATGCATTAGCACAGTTCAGATTCAAAGGGTGTTGGAAGAATTTCATGGTGGACCAGCTAGTGGCCATTTCGCACCAAGAGTGACAGCTCTAAAAATCATGAAGGCTGGTTATTATTGGCCTAAAATTTTCAGTGATTGCTATGCATGGATCAAGAGGTGTAAGAATTGTGCATTCTTCAAGGGAAAAGAAAGACTTGCTCCCCTTCCATTGCATCCAATCTCAATTGACCAGCCATTCATGCAATGGGGTTTAGACTTCATTGGAGTCATTAATCCCAATTCAAGCCAAGGGCAAAAATGGATTTTGACAGCCACAAACTACTTCACCAAATGGACAGAAGCAGTAGCACTCAAAGAGGCAAATGAGTCTAGCATCTTAGACTTTTATGAGGGAATAACAACCAGATTTGGTGTACCTGCCACAATAATCTCTGATAATGCATTGGCATTCATTGGATCTAAGGTGACTGAGTGGGCTGTCAAGAACGGTATTTACCTGAGCACTTCATCGAACTATTACCCTCAGGGTAATGGCCAGGCCGAGTCTACAAACAAGAACTTGTTGAGGATCATTAGGAGAACTCTTGATGAGAATCAGAGGTCTTGGCATACCAAGCTGAAATCAGCCTTATGGGCTGATAGGATCACTCCCAAAAGATCCACAGGTAACTCTCCATTCAGACTTGTCTATGGAAGAGAGGCAATCTTGCCCATGTCACTTGAGTTGCCAACATTGGAACTCATGAAGCAGCTGGAGTTACTTGAATTTGAGCCCATGGAGGTGAGGTATGCAGAGTTGATGGAGCTGCAAGAGATCAGAAATCAGGAATCCCAAGCAATGGAAAAGGATCAAGCTTTGATCAAGAAGACCTTCGATAGAAAGGCCAAGGATAGATCTTTTCAAGTTGGAGATCTAGTGTTGAAATGGGATGCGGACAGAGCAAAACTGGGAAGGCATTCAAAATTTGATGCCATTTGGAGTGGCCCATACATGGTCACAAAGTGCAAGAGCAACAATGCTTTCCAATTGGCCTCATTGGACGGTGAAGAACTGCAGATTCCAGTAAATGGAATCTATCTCAAACATTGCTACTGAAAATAAAAGGTTCACCCTTGTAAATATTAGTCTAGATTTCAATTCCTCTAAGTGCGTATGCACATTGTCTTGTTGTAGTTAGGTTTCAGTTTCCCTAAGTGCTTTGGTGCAGGTTTTGTTGCTCCTGGATTGAGTTTTTACAGTTCAGTGTGCTCTCGTAGAAGGAGTTGCAGTATCAGGCTCATTTCAGGTCATTGCTTATGACTCCATGCCCAATGGATCGCTAAAAGGCCACTGGTCTTTTCATCTAGCAGGCAGATGACCCCGCTGAGTCGCCAAATTGTTATCCAATTTCACCCCCTTAGGGTTGAATTGATAACATACATCAGGATTCCCAAGTCCCAGGCTGAAAAAGAACGAGCTCTGAGAGAATGCGAGAAGTTGCAGAAAATAAGCCTGGGCCAGAAAAAATTGTGAAAATCGGCTAAGTCCTTGTCCTAGAAATATTTGGGACATGCGGGACACCAAGGCGCGTTTCGGCCGAAACGCCTCCAGGCAGCCCGCGAAGCAAAGGGACATCTGGGACAGATGGACGCGAAATGCCCGAATCGGCCGAAAGAAAGAAAATTTGGCCAAGTCCTTCACCGAGAGCGCGGGACAAGAGTACGCGGAAGACCTGAACCCACCGGTTCGCCCGAAACAGGAAACTTTCTAAGCACTGGGAGATTTGGGCCATGAGTGCGCGGAGGATGCGAACCGGCCGGTTCGGCCAAAACTGGGACATTTGGAAAATTTTAGCACAAGGACAAGTGGGACAAAGGGACGCGCGGGACGCGGATAGCCGAAGGAGCCGAAAGCCAATCAGATAACGCCACGTGTCACTGGCAAAAAGGGGACGTGGAAGCCCATTTCGGGCGAACCGAAAGAATTTGTCCCAAACAGCACTGGGACATATCCGGGACAAAAAGACGCGGTGGACGCGAAAATCCGGCAGGCCCGTGGACAAATCACAGCATGACACATGTCGTCAAGGAAAAAGGTCCAAAAAGTCAAAGGGGCGAGTTTTCGAGCACTGATCCAAACCAATGAAATAGTGCCACGTGTCCAAGTTTAAGGGGCCCACAAGAAAAACCCGTGAAAAGGTGGAGAGAGGGAATTTCTCAGCGAACCAGAGCCTGCCACGTGTCGTCCAGATGGCAGAGCGCGGGAAAAGAAATTTAAAAATCCGTTTTCGCCTGTTTTGTGCCCTAAATCTTCAGATCATCATATCTTTCGATCCAAAGCTCGGATTTGCACGTTCTTTATATCAACGGAAAGCTGTTGAAATTCTCTACATGATTCTGGGGTCAATCTTGCATTTTGGTGCAGTTTGGAGGGAGAAAATTAAGGAAACGTCTCTGACGCGTGTAATGCTTCAACAACCAACTTTAATGCAGCAGACAGCTCGCCGCTCCTGTTAGACAGCCCGCCGTTTTGCCAGGATCCGCCGCTTGGATCATAATGAGATGATTTTAAATGCTACCAAGAAGTGGTTGGAGCAGATTCTGGATTTCCTCTCTCTCCCCTCTCATTTCTTCATATATATTGTAAAGAGGAGCTCTTTTAGAAGGGGACATTTTTTGTTTTGCACTCTTCCTTCTCTTCTGCTCGCAAGAGAATTTGTGGAGCTTTCAAGCCTCCCATATGGATTGTAATGCCGTTTTTTGCCTCTTGGCCACTGCAATGTACTGTATCGATCCTTGAGCAATATATATATGTCTGTGATTGATTCTAAACCCTCTCATGTATTCATTGCTGTCATTTTGATCTCTTATTGCAGTTTGGTCACCTGTGCATGGTGTTGTATTGCATTATGTGGTCTGTGTTAATTTTGCAAAACAAGTGTCCAACATTCCTCGGTGCATCACCTCCGTAGTTTAGGTTTTATTTTTATGCATTCTCTACCCTGTCTCCTTGGCAAGTTAGATTAGGTTGTAGTAAAACCTCTGCATTTTATCAATGCATCTGAACAGAGGAATAGGAACCAACCTTCTCTGGAGAATCCTTTCTCATCTTTACAAGTCCCACACTTGGAGAAAGGATTCCATGTTGTGCAATCACATTGGATGCCTGAACATCAACCTAGAAGCCTGATCTGCATCCAGGGGTGCTGTGAGTCTGCAACAACAATAACATTAGCAAGCAAGAGAGAGAGCATTAGCAAGGAAGAGGGACAACATTAGCAACAAGTAATAACAAGTACTAAGTCTTCATTGTATTGAGTCACTAGCCAACTGTATTTGAATTTTGAATGTAATAATCATTTTGAATATAAATATTAATATATGATATTCGGTATGTTCACTATTCAATTATATATATAGAGAGAGAGAGAGAGCTAATTTTTCAAGTACTATATATATTTGCACCACCGCTCTACCACCCCACCATTGCCTCTTCATCGTCCCCCCACCATCCCCAAACCCAAGCCCTTAGTCTCCAGTCTCCAAGACCCATCTTGTTGTTCCCTCGTCCCCCCATTTTGAGACTTTGTGGAACACTGAAATAAATAAATATTACTAGAATCTTTTTAATGTAAGCATTGATATCAATTGTTTTAGCCATTCAAATTTATTTGTGTGAATGTGTATTTGCATGATTTTTGTTTAAGGATATATTTATTTTCTTTTGTAGTTTTTCCATTGGGAAAACCCTTTCTAATCTTTATAAGGTGTGAAAGGGATTTTACAATTTCATTTTGTCCACTATTGTATGGCAAGGCACTAGGCTTGTCAAAGTGAACTTGCCACTAGCCTAGAGGAAGACAAGCCTATTCATTTATAGGTAAAATGCTGTGTGATTGAGCACATTAAAATTTGGTCCCTCCTTTTATGGCCAAAATATTGATCTATAGGAATAGTATAAAAATAGTGGGATCTTAGAGTACATGCAAGTATGATAAATATATTTTAACTTCCATGAGGCCAAAAAAGCCTATGGGACAACAAATCTTACCTTCTTTGAAATTCAACTATTATTTCATGTTGATGTCAATTGATGCTAATTAACTATGCCATAACAAGGTAAATACAATTAGAAAAGCTTGTGTTCCGACTAAGACCTAAACCTCAAAAACAAGTGGAAGGTACGAATATGAATGACACAACAATACCACGAAGATATGTTAACCAAACTTTATAGAAAAGTAAGGTATTTGTATCAAAATAATATTACTATAATGTGCACAAAGGTAACAAAAACACCTTTCAAAATTGAGGTAATTTTTGAAAGAAACCAAATGATATAGTATACCAAGGAATTGTTACGATGCGTGTAGCATAACATTGCAATCTAAACACTTAGGCACATTTTGCAAGAAACAAGATGTAAGTATCGAAATTGTTGGTATACAATACAAGAAAGATAACAGTTTGAAGGAGAATCAAGTTATGAACCAAGCCTAACTATGATGATGATATTGATGTGGGTATCAAGATCAAAATGGTTGTCAACGATATGGGAACAATCCCACACACTTTTAGATGTTTAACAACCTAGCCGAAAACATGGATGAACGTAAATGGATATAAAAGTGGTGACACAATCAATTGGTGATGCACGTGTTTTCACTCTTCTTTTGATCAACATAGTGTCAAAATAAAGTGAAGGAACATTAGTACAAGTGAGGATGAAAAAATGTTGGCCTCACTTATGCAGAGTTTCTTAGTTTGTGTGCCACATGGGGCGAGTGAAAAAATAAGAAAAATGAATGGTTTCACACATTTTTTTGATGAATGATGGCTTTTTACAAAAATGATTTGGTTGAGTTGGCTCCAAAGACTTAATGTATTTCCTACGTGGTTTAGTCAACTAGGTGTGATAAGTTATGTAGATGTGACCTCGATTTACCAAGAAAGTTGCATTGACTAGTCTTGGGTTATCTCAACTTTATTTTATCCCCTTCAAGTATAGTGATCAAATTAACGTGTTCATTTCCTGACGTCTCAGTGGGGTCAAGATACAGATAAATTTTATGCTATTTCTCAAAAATGTAAAGACTATTATAAGTAGGTATGCGGAGCACTTACTATTACATCCACAAGGTTCCCTCTTGCATGGACTACTTTGGGATTCTTAGGACCACCCCCATTGTTGTAGCTTAAAGCTTATACCAAAGCGCTTATGTCCTAGTTTAAAGTGGACGATGTGTACCCTTATCCAAACTTGAAATTTTAGTGTTTTGAATGTGGTGTGTTTTTATTCTTTTAGACCTAATGTGGTTGCAGTGGCACATTATTCTATTTGAAAAATTACATCAAATTGCATTAGTATTTTGTTTCGATCCTAATTTTTTGGCAAACGTATTTAGGTCCTGCATTCAAAGGTTAGTAGTTATCCAAGAAAATCACATTATTCAAAAGAAAATTAAGAGTTTCTTTTGATTCTCAAGATCATCTGAGGATGTAAGAGAAGAGCATACACATCGAATAATCCAACCAAAAAATAAAGGAAAGCTTTGTAATTAATGAACCATTGAAAAATATTGATAAATGTTCATTCCCTTAAGCCAAAAATGAAAGAAGAAGTTTCTCAATTAACCAAATGTTAGAAAATGAAAAATAAAGTTTCTTTTAATTCTCAAGATCACCCTAAGGTGACAGTGAAGAGCATACACAAAATTTATATAAACTAGAGAGAAATGGAAAAATTCAAATCAAAGGACCATAAAAAACTGTTCTATAAAAAGTTCATTCTCTTAAGAAAAATGAATAATCAAATTGCCAAGTTAATCCAAATGTTTAAACGATAGAGATAATTTTTTTTTAATTTTCAAGATCACAAAAACGTGCAAGAGAATATCATACACAAGATTTGGTCTAAATCAAGTAAATCATGAAAATACAACATTCATCAAAACATTACACATGTTATAAGATGACTAGTTTTACAATAAAGTAAAACCTACAATTCCTATAAGTATAACTCCCAAATTTATGTTATCATTACATATTTATTTCAATATCTTTCCAACTAAAAAAAAAGGAGTAATTTTTAGTTTGGAAGAAAAAGTTATGGCCTCTGGAAGATGAGTTACACAAATGTTCTTATGTTGACGGGTATACACTTAACATGTACCCAAAAAATGTCAAAAAAACGTCCCTCAATCTAAAAAAGGTCAATTTTTCCAACAAAGATTCAATTTTGACAAGAACTCATTAGATTAATATATGAATAAAATACTCAACGCTATCAAACATTAACATTAATGATAAAAAACTTAACATTTTCAATAAATTGAAAAAACTAGCATGTACATTAAATTTTTATAGCAACCCACCACATTACTATGTAAATAGAATACAAAAAACTTTCAAACACTAACCTACATACTCAAGAATTTAAGATTTTCAAGAAATTGACAAAACTAGCATTTAGAATGCAAAAAAGGTAAGCTCAAAAAATGAAAACATGGAGAAGTCATGAAATTTTCCCATTGAGATCAAATTTCAACAACTCTTCACATCCTTTATACCTACAAGGAAAACTCAACAAATGTAAACTCAAAAAAACAAGTTAAGAGAAAAAAGTTATGTCAATATATGCAAAAAGAGGGTTAGTAACAAAAATTGTAACTTAACTACAAAAACGTGAAATTAAGTGCAAAGGAAAATGAAGTAGGTCCGACCGGGAATGCCATATGTGCTCATGTATAATTAACTAAGCTATAAAATGAAACTAATATTTACATATCTTTAAAATCAAATGTGAATTATACAATGAACCATTAAGATAAGAGCTTAAAGGAAATTCTTTTCAATGCATAAATGAAACTACATGCTAAGATATTTATTATTCTCTAATATTGCTAAATTAAAATATGAACCTATGAAGAACATATGAAATCAAAGTGGGATTTTTCTTGATCTAAAGGATTGAGAATGGAATCTCACCAACAATGGCTACAAGGCTATTTTGGATCATCCCATATTACTCAATTTGGAGTGAAAGGATGCAAGATGGAGAAGATGCTTCCAACAATGGAGAATGGATCAAAATAAAAATTCTTATAGATTTCACTATTCAAAGCTTGTTGCAAGAAGAAAGGTAAGAAGGAGGGTTCTTTATATATCTTTCCTGAAGAGGCAAGGCTATCAAATTGATGAATGTGCGATAAAGGTAAAATAAGATTAGGAATGGATAAGGTTTCTTTCTAAAAGGTAATATTGATTTAGAAGAGTTTAATTTGTCATTAGTAAGTCATGGGAGCTGGGGAATGTTTTAATTAATGAAATGTGATTAATTAATATGTAGAGGTAAGCATAAAGAAGCTAATAAGAGGAAAATTAGTATGATTTGTGGGATATAAGATATGAATTTGATCCAATAAATGGTAATTTATTGATTTAGAGTTGTGAGCATAATTAATTAATAATAATTAATTAACCTAAGTAGAAGTGTATATGAAAGGTCGTGAATCGACCTCCTTAATGATAGGAAGGCTAGTTAATTAACCTACCTCCTTAATTAATGAAAGGTCACTTGTTAACGAATATGAAGAAGAATTTTAGCTAATTAGTGAAAAAGTGCTAATTATTACACAAATGAAGAGAAAGAGGATAATTAGTGGAATCTTAGCATTAAAGCCTGCGTAAGTAAATTTTAGGTGTCTACACAAATTTTCAAACAACATTAGATCCAATAGATATTATTTAAAATTTATACATTGTTTTCCCACAATTTTCCGTATAAAGTATGATCAACAATCATTTAATAATAAAATGATAAATATCCATTTTAATTCACATTCCATATCAAATACTTGAGATAAGAAGTATGTCCCTAGCCAAGTACAAAAGTACAACCATATGTACCAATCCAAAATTTTAACAACAAATCATTATTTCCATAACTTATTGTGTACATTTGTATCTCTTTATGCAACTTATAGATAGAGAGCACAATTAAAATGTTACTCCTTTGACCACAAAACCTTTTAGTTACCTTACACACGTCTTGCAAGGAAGAGGAGCCCGACTAGTCATGAGGAAGGAAGATACATATATATTCAAGTATCAACAGAGAATGGAAATTCAGAACCATGTGTAATATAACCAGATTAAAAAAATACATCCGATAATAAAATCATGGTAACCAATACCATCATATGATTCATGACTAGTACAAAATAAGGATAAGTGAACTAACAATGAATACAGTTAGATACATTACTTTGGGAAAAATTTTCCAGCTATGTTAATCTAAGCTAATCTTATATTATGCACAAACAAATAAAAAATTTCATCCTTCACAACATAACTATCTCATACACCTATTCTATATTCAGACATCCTCATCAAGAGGCAATCCATTGAAACATTCAAATATTGTTTTGATTCATTAATAAAAGAGGTATATTAACCATTTATTCCAATTTTAAATCCATAATTCCATTTTTATAATTATAAAGAAAATAATCCCTTATAAGTATATTAAGTCTGGTTTAACATAAATCAATACATTACTTCCTTCTACAAAAAATTAACATTATTCTCATAAAATAATTTAGTCATCACATGAATCAACCAATAACATGATTCACATAACATAGAGCATGAGACTCACTGAAAAAAAAATCTCTAACATGAGTTACAAATATAAAAAAAAAAAATTGAGAGAGGATTTTGTTCCTCTCATTGCTACGAGTAAAACTCTCTCTTGGTTTGTACACAACAGAAAAAATATAGAAGATATATTTGCATTAAGTTTCAATAGAATAAGGTTGAAGAAAGGTAAATAATATGAAAAACACAGGTTTTGTAAAATGGAAATAACTACCTCATTTCTCATCAAAACTCCAAATTTCAAAATTTTATGGTAATCCTGCATCAAGATGCACTAAACCCATAAATGATTTGAATTTACTCTTCAATTTAAATAGATGGTTCTAATCAGAAGATCATGGATAAAATTTTTCATATGTGGTTCATGACTTCAGATAGATTGTAATACACTTAATGTGATGAAAGAGAGATTATGATTAAAATATATATCGACATGCCCGAATAACAAACAAAGATAAGAAACTCGATATCAAAAATCAATTGACACAAGTTATAGATTCATTAAAATCTAATTATTTGTTTCACACAAAAAAACAATGGCATAAATGCCTATTTAACACATTCATTCTTTCATGTTTCATACCAAGATATAAGCCTAATATATGTTTAATAAAATAATCAGTTTGTATTGACTCAAATAGGTGAAACTGACCCAAAATAAAGTGTTATTAAAATAGAAATATCTAGATTTGGAATTGGGTGTGAATTGACACAATAAAGAAAGTATAAAATTTAATATTTTTTTTTAAAGGAACAATAACCATATCATACCAAGCCAACAACACAGATGCTAATCAAACACCACAATCAATAAGATGAAAGCAATTTTCCATAATAGCTTTACATAAAACTTTTGCAAACAAATGAGAAACAATATCATATATTATTATGGAACTCAATGCAATATATTGAGAACGGGCCTTCCTTAAATAAGTAAGGAATAACAATCTAAGAACCAATCAAGGTCATGGATCAAGCCTTTAATCAAGGAAATAACTAGTCGTCAAAGAACTAGTCAAGACCATAGATTTATGAGAGAACTCGACATCAAGGATCTAGTCAATACCATAGATCAAGGAAAGAACTATACCTAACAACTAGATAATATCTCCTAATATCTAAATAAGATAAAAGAAATATCCACACACATAAATACAATAAAGGTAAATAAAGTACCTAGGTGAATATGAGCTAAGGTAAATACCTAATCTAACACCCCCCCTCAAGTGACGATAGGGGCCAAAATAGATGTGGCATGTTCACATTATGCGTATCGGCACATAGGCCTTATGAGGTACTCATTTACAATAAATAGGAAAAAAGGGACACCAAAAGGTACCCAAAACTAGTAACAACAAAGTAAAGAGAGTAAAAACCCGCTGCAAGGCATCCCAAGAAGCTCAGCTCAAAAAAAATGTACAATGCTGAAGAAGTTTGGTGTGCACTTTGGTTTGAGTCCACTGCTTGATCATAGAAATAAAAAACAAGTGACATTGGGATTCACCAGAATAGCTCCATACAAGGAGACTGTCAACGAAGTGATGTCAAAAGTGAAAAAAAACACAAAACATAATTCGATCAACTGCTGCAAATAGATGTGCCACGATCCAAAAACAATAACCAAAGCAACAAGATAAGGACACAAACTCTAGAGTGTCATGATCCAAGAAAAACTAAGGTAACAAGGTGAGGACATGAAACCTGAAGAAGAAGGATCAACACCACACTCTCCCATAGTGCTGAATGGGTGGAGTGATGCTACAAATCTATATGAGTTACAAAAAATCAACTACTCGAGAAATGACATACTAACACTGGAATTCACCAAAATAGATCCATCACAAGAGATATTGTCAACATGCCAAAAGTGTTGAAAATAAAAACACAAAATCTCTCAAAAAACAAGAGAGATACACTACACCTATTAAAGAAAAATGCTCAAAACAAGAAGAATCACAATGCAGAAGGTATAAAAAGTGGATCAAGAGGCCGAATGGTAGATGAGCTGCGCCTGTAGAGTCCTCTCAACAAATTCCTATGTCATCTCCATGAGTGATCAGATATCCAACCAAAATCAACATGGATGGATGAAGAATATGCCTGCTTATGACTTGCTAAAAAATGCACCATGGGTCTATGCAAAAGAACATCGAAATGTGTGTCAGGTTGATCATGTCTGACAACTGAAATCTCAGGTTTCTCAAGCCTAAGTGAAGGTGTAGAACTCATGTGTTGCTCATAATCCTCATAAAGAGTTGAGCGAACAAAAAGAGGAGCTCTATCAATGTGTGATCCCAATGAAGTATCTTCTACAAAACCAATGTCATGACAAGAATTCCACATAACATTGTTTCTTAAAATTTGAAGACATAGAAAAATAGATATAAATCAGCAACACATCTTTATGACTTAACATCATTTTTTTGAAAGAAAATAGAATAAGAATAAAACCCATGCCTATTAAAAAAAGATTGATCTCTCTCTATATTCTACCAATAATCCAACCTCCAAGGTCCCAACAAAAATGTTTGTGTATTCCCCCCCCCCCGCCCAAACAAAAATATTGAAATAGATATTCCCTAATTGTTCTCCTTAATTCTGTCATTCAAACTCCAGTTCAATTTCCTCTTCCCCTTTTTCTTTCTCCGATAAATACACATATTATAAATCAATTAAATATCCCAACATCCCACTACTCTCACTTCCACGTATTTTCCTTCTTCCACATTTTCTTCATGTTTTAATTAAAAACAATTAAAATGTAGTGCACCTCATTAATTATCACTCCTAAACACATCCTTTGCCCAATTAAATAATCATTCCCTTTAATTAAATATTAGTGGATATTTTTATTTTAAAAAATAAAAATCAAAACACTTATATCCACTGACCATTTAACTACCCAACTTATGTTTCATGAAAAGCGGTCAAGTGTATATGCATGACAACCACAGACAATAATTTAAATATAAAAAATATCAGATTATATTTTAACAACCATGTCATGGCCACCAATATAATGAATATTTATAATTCTAATTAAATGAATAAATGAAAAATAAAATAAAACATAAAAAATTCACACATCTCATAAATAAAGTAAAAGATAAACGATCCCATGGTGTGTGCCACTTCTCATTACTTTCATTGTGTTTAGTCAAATACCTTTATTTGAAAACCTCTCTCTGATGATGCCCTACCTCACCGTCTCAATGAGGGTGTATCTACTCCTGCATCCAACTCATATCAGAAAAATGATAGTTAGTCCAAAACATTAAAATCCAACATGATGATAATAAGCCTACTAATTTCATCATTAGAAAATGATCATAATGAGTAATTATCCAGTTCAATTGTGACATTTTAATCATCATGATTAAACAAGTATCAATTTTAAAATCCAAATAAGAGGGATGTGACATCCATCCCTTCCATAAAAAGTCATCGTTCCGATGAATACATCCAAATACAGTACAACTACAACAAACTATATTATATTTTTTTTAGATTTTAAAATTCCTTCAAGTATGATAAAATTTAAAGAAAATTCTAATTTTAATGCAATTTCCCAAATAAAAATAGAAATAATATGGTATTTACCTCACTCTTTATCAGAATAAAATTCTATTTCATTCATAATTTATCACAACTACCTCATAAAGTTTTTTTTCAACTTTAAACTTAAGAGAATCAAACTGTTTTTATTCTAAACATACTATTGTAACGTATGTAATCAATAATTCTAAATTAATATCTCTATCACAAATTCACAAGTACTATATGCATTTCAAATGGCCATTTATTGCAATCATAAAATATCAGTTTTTCACTCAAATAAATACAGAAAAACAACTCTAATTTCATCAAAGTTTTCCTAATTGGTGCTTTCCTTGCTATATTGTTCCCGTAGGACCTTGCATTGAGCTATATCATGTTTACACCATCTAAGCATTCACATGTCCAATATTTTGATTGGCTCTATGATCTGTTAGGAATAAAACTTATCTTAATTCATCATTACTTGATATTTGAATAAATGTAATAAGTTAAAGTATTTAATTTAAATACTTTAAACTTATGTCAATAGGTATTATTTATCCTTAGTTGTTAGTTAACTAAGTGATAGTGATCTCTTCCCAATGTTTATCGGATCATGTTCTATCTTACATTTTTTTTCCCAATTGATTTCCATGAGAGGCAATAGGGGTAGTTAGGGGCAATATGATATGTGTGCATATTTTCTTAAATTAGATGATTTGTTTCCATATATTGTGGATGAGATAGAAGATGTCCAATACCTATAAATATTGTAGCTCTCTCATTTTTTTTAATGCTTGATTTCATATTACTAAAATTATGCAAGTATAATCTTGTTTTCTATAATTAAATCTTGTTTGCAGACAAGATTTGGTATAAGATCAGTATTATGATCCAGAGAGGAGTGTAGGAAGTTTTAGGGAAGATTAGGGAAATCTGGAGAAATTATAGAGCTATGTGGAGCCATAGATGCCCCAAGTCATTTCACATCCCCTACTTAACTCTACGTTGAGAATCACAGTTGATTTTCAGTTAAAGATCACCTAGAGAATTAAAGATTGGTTTTGCAGGAGCACTAGGTGAAATTGCTATTTTGTATTATTATTTAAAAATATATATAATTGTAGCTATAAAGTTACATATACCTCCAATTTTTTTTAAATTATAAGTATTTTAAAAAAAGATATACAATATTGTTGATCTGTGGGGACCCAAGATTTTCAAGCTCCCCACATTACTTCTTCTTCCTCTTCTTTATATTTTGTCTTCTCCTTCCATGATTTGTCAGAAGAAGTTTTAGCAAAAGTAAAAAGGAGATTCAATCGAACAAGGAAGCTTCTTTGTGAAACTGCACCTACCACAGGATAAAAAGATAGGAGATTTCAATGATCTCCAACATGCCTAAATCCAATAAAAAACTAAAAATTGGACATGGAGAATATTTTCAACCTACGAGAAAAAAAATTACATTGAAGAAAAGGAAGAAAAAGTTGTTTGCAAGAAAAAATACCTACGTAGAAAGAGAAATAATAAAATAAAACTATGGCCGAGGATTATTCTAATTCTTAGGCAAAGCAGTTGAAATGCAGTTGTTCCCGAAAGTGCACTATGCATGCATGCAAGCCTTTATCTATGTTTGGTTTTTAAAATAAAATTCTAAAAAAAATTCCATTTTTATACATTGCAAAAAAAATTAGAAGCACAAAAAAATTCCAATTTCAGAAAGAGGCCCAGAAAGATATTGAAATCGAAAATTAAAAAGGTCATAACTTTCAACGAGTAACTCATATTGAGGTTCCCTTTATTTTTTAAAGTGTGTGTTTTTGCGAGATCTACGTCTTTATCCAACTTTTGATAATATTTATTTTGTAGAAATTACAAAAATTAGAGATTTTTTTTATTTGAAATGATGCCAAAGATCCCCAAAAAAATTAAATAGTTTTTTTAAATAGGCCAAAGCACCATTTAATTTTTGAATATCAACCACAGAGCCAAATCTGTAACAGGGCCAATAGTGCAAAAAAATCATTGTAAACGGCAAAAAAGTGTGCCCAAAATAAATAAAATATTATATTTTGGGGGAGGTGTATGCTTTAAGGGGGGAATTTTTCAATTCTTCATTTTTCAATATTTAGTTTTCACAATGGTTGTAACTACGGGACCGAAATTCTTTTTTCCAGATTCTCAACATTTGTGTTCTAATAATTATCCAACATGGAAAAAAAAATCATTGTCAACTTGATTTTGAAAATCTATGGTCCATTTATTCTGGTATATTAATAAGATTGTCAACAGATGTTAATGAACAAGCTATATTTGATCGTGCAAATAAAAAAGAAAAGTTAATAATCTTGTTTAGTGTTTCAGATGATACTTCATCTCCAAAGTCAACTATTGAACTTGAAAATGTAACCAACTAAGAAATTTGAAATTTTTTTGAGAAGACAAGCAACTTTGCATGCATCACTTAAATATTTGGAAGAAGAATTAACTAACACATCACTCAAGCCTATAGTATTGAGAGTTGTTCCTCATAGGATTTTTTTTACCGTGTTAAACATAATTGGTAAAACAATTTTTTTTGAAGAGTTAGTGAATATGTTAAAACAAGAGGAATCTATTCATGCAACTACTGAAACTAAAGAGTAGGAACTTTATTTTAATCAAAAATGAAAAAAATAGGATAAGTCTAGTAAAAAGCCTCAGAAGTAAGGTAATACTTAACAAGGTGAAAAGGACCACCAAAATTGTCTTATTTATGGTCAAAAAGGACATGAGTCAAAAAATTGTTTGTAAAAAACGTTCCAGCAAGGATCATAAAGTGGGAAAAATACTAATTACCAACAAAAAAATCTAGTAAACAACAGAGTAAACAGGGAAAAAATAATCAAAAGTGGAAGAAGAAACGAACTCATCAAGGAAATGAAGCTAAACAGAAAGATCAATTTGATGATGTTGACTTCCTATATTTTTCATAGTCAAATGAAGTATCCAGAAATCATGTCTGTTTCAGTGATGATCCATCATACAATGTTGAAGGAATTAGTTTCATTTCACTACCACTTGGGCATCATATTTTTAAAATTACTTACGTTCTTTATGTCCCTAGTTTAACAAAAAATACGTTATTCGTGAGTCAATTATTAGATGACATTCTCAAAATTTACTTTGATTGTAAATGTGGTAAAAAGATGTGCCTAATTTGAGATAAGTCATGAAGATCCAAAATATTTACAAAAGCTTATAATGTGGGAAGAATGTTTGAGTTCGATATTTTTCAACAAAAGGATCAAGCACTTGTATCCAAGGATATATCATCAGCTCAAGTATGGCATTGAAGACTTGGACATGTGATTTTTGGCTATCTTGACAGACTTCATTGATATGACATGGTTAGAGGTTTATCATCTCAATATTTAGTGCTTTTTGTTGATGATTTTTCAACAAAAATGTAGATATACTGTCTTTCTATAAAATAGGAAGCTTTTAAAATTTTCAAGAAGTTGAAAGCCCTTGTTTAAACAAAGTCTAGTAGGAAAATAAAAACACTCTGCTCAGATCGAGGGGGAGAATACACCAACAACGAGTTCAATGATTTTTTGAAAACACATGGCATTCTTCGTCAAATGGATCCTCCTCACACACCGCAACAAAATGGTGTTTTTGAAATGTGAAATCATACTAACATGGTTATGGTGTAATGTATGATTGATGATGAAGGTCTATTAAGAACATTATGGGCTGAAGTAGCTAAAACAATATTTTATTTACTAAATGGATTCCACTATAGCTCTTATGGAATAACACACCTC